>JAPYYV010010699.1:0-14322 GCA_030522625.1 Copidosoma aretas | reverse complement strand
GCTTGGTATGGAGCAGCGCGTATACATGTGTGGGTGTAATTTTGAAAATTACACACACACATACGTCAAATTAAAAATAATATTAATGTTTATTTATTAGTTTGACTGTAAGACCGATATAAATATTTGTCTTGTTGTTATATCTTAATTCATTCCAAAAGATTGGATTCAGTGCACTATTCTGATAATGTTTCATTGGGTTCCACATTTCAGATTACAGATGAACCCAGTAATTGATAGTTGTAAATCAAAAGACAAATCGATCTAGAAAGTTTCCTGCACATCAACAATATAGACGTCCCCGTTATAATTTTAACTGATGTAACGCTCATCTATATCCGTTTTTTTCTAAGTTATCTGAATGTTACACTAGTTTATTGACCATTTTTCTACCAGGTAGTGAGAAAATATAGCAACAGGGGCAAAGGGGGTCTCAGGAATCCAAGGTGATTCAAGAGCAGGCATGTAAAGGCAGTAGTTGTTTGGAGGGCTCTAGGGGGCAGCGAGAGCAAATTTCTTTTTAAACATTAGGAAAAATAATGTAGAAATAATCGTACTCCATCTAGGGGTCAAAGATAGCAAGGGCTGACCGGGGGGGGATCGGGGTGCCCAGCTACTAGTAAAATCCTTACAACTATGTAATACAGAAATAGAGGATATAAACGTCTGGGATTTGCTCCCTTGCGTGCTTTGCTCTAAGCTCCAAAGCTTTGACGATGACTTTTAGTAAAACACTTGATTTTTTAGAAACTTTTAGAATAATTATTCACGTTTTTGTGTTAATCCATTCAAGATTTGAAAAATATTATGATCGCTGTTAATTAAAATCTTAAAAAATAATAAAATAGAATATAAATCGTTAATACATAGTCACTGTGGACAAATTATGTTCTTTACTTTAAATAGAAAAAGATGTTTCGTCCCGGGAGCACACCTGAACTCATCAGTAAGGCTGACGACGTGCTCTCCGCCTTCTACACCTACACTGAAAAATATTCGGTGCAGTCGCTATATCATAGGTGGTACAGTGCCTACTCCGCATGTCCGGTGCGTCAGCTATACCAGTCGGAACAACAGCTGTCCCCTGCCGTATACGTACTATACCGCACCCGCATACCTACTGTACCGGAACCTACGGTGTATACATTGAGCCGCACGATAGGTGTAGCGACTGTGCCGCTATGGAACTCACGTAGTCCGATTCGGTATACCTGTTATACCGCATTGGGGGGCAATAGATTTACTGTAGTTAGGTACAGTGTGTATACGTGCGGGAACAGCTGCTATACCGAATGTTTTTCAGTGTAGGTCCGAGTACTCCAGGTGATCTTAAACGTCCTTTTATATTAACCGATGTGAAATCCGTGCGCTTGTAAGAGAGCCGACGAGGTCAGTTGGCCGACTGGCGGAGAGCCAGGAAAGAGAGAGAGAGAGAGTCCCCACAACTGCATTTGCTAAGCTTAATAAAACACAATTTAGAAGGGGTATCTCCCCCACTAAACTAAATTTTCAAAACTACTCAAATCCTATCATTTTATGCTACGCTGAAAAGACATGTAAGTACAAAAAATAAATACTTCTCCATTTGGAAAAATTAGTTTAAAAAATTTTTAAACAATGCGATAGTGCATATGTTAATTAGAAAAATACTTTTAAAAAATTCAGTATCTTCTTGACTTTTTATTCGCATTCAATTTTCTAAAACTTATTTTACTACTTAAATGATTTCAGATACAGTCACATGAACAATTTTTTTTTTATTATTCAGCGTGAGATGAGTAGGATGCAATTATTTTCACGTCATAAAGTTGTTAAAGTAAGCATCATGAAATAATTAGTTTTTGAGACATAACTATACAAATTACTAATAATCAATTACAAGTATACCACATTACACGAATTAAAAAGCATGATTGGAATATATTGCAATTGATATCCTACAGTTTTATTTCTTGCTAATAAATGATGTTCTTTTGTTTGTAGTTTTATACATAGATAACAGTACAATAATATATTGAAATATCGAAGATTAATATAATTAACTTTTGTGTGAACTGAAATTACATCACCCTCGCTAAAACAATTTTTTTCTAACATATATTTTTGGACAATTTATGTAATTTTATTATATGAATCATTTACAATAAATCCTTGCAAAAAAAAAAACTATCAAAATATTTTGGATTAACAAGATATTCTATATATTCTATATGTAATAGTGATTTTCACTCGAATAATATATTTATTGACTATACCATAGATAAACATCTTATATTTTTACTTCATCATTTAAAAGTTTCATTGTTAAATTGTTGTTGAATAGATTGTTAAAAATTTGCTGTTACTTTTGCCTTTACATTGTACTTGAGCATCAAGTATTACATCTTATCAATTTTACAGCTTACTTGCAGGTAATACCGATGGTATATAATTATTAATTTAATTCTTTTCTGATTCAATCTAACCGTATTTAGCGAACACTTGTAATATTTTGTATTAAATATTCAAAATTCAAGTAATTTCATTAGATATAATCAAAATTTTTAGAATCCAAATACAAATAAATAATCAAAAGTTATGCATGAAGAACAATAAAGTCCTTCTCTTCAACATTAAATATTCTATATGAAAATCAATTTTTTTTAATTTTGTTGTTCTTACTGACAACTGAGAAATTCAACGTTAAAGTTTTAACAAAATTTTTTTTATAATTATAAAATCATTTTTGCATGGTCAATTATACAATATTAGATTCAAAGAGGACTTGAATAATATTTTTTTTTTATCATTAGAAAACGATACAATTTTTGATAAATTTTTCTTTATTTATTTAATTATTTTTAGATACACTAGAATAAAAAAATATTTTTATTTTACATTAATATATAAGAGATTTCGGTCTCCTTTTAATATGTAGAGAATCCGGCGAAGAAGTAAGCAAGAGTATTTTATATGTCAATTAATAAATAAATTTTTTTTGTAGAAGAGCCATATTTTTACGGCTTTCCTGCGATTATTTCGAGCTTTCTATTTTGACTGTTTTATTTTTCATTCCTTGCTTTTTTTCTCTGTGAGGTTAATTTAGCTCTTTGTGCTTACTCAACCGCTTGTATTACGTATCTATTAGGTATGGTAGGTTTCTCACTTTTCTACTGACTTAGTTGCCTGCAAGGGTTTTTGAGTGTCACTGATGTATATATTAGATAATAATCGCTCGAGTTTGCTTATAAATAGCCTGGCCTTTTCTTTTTGCCATTTCCAAGAGGGCGAACAAGAAATTTTTTGGGTCATTACTGAGAGTGAATATTTCTTTGTTCTCTTTATTTTCTTGTCATGTCAGATGGTGACGGAATCTACTTTTGTTAATTTACTTTACGCATCGTACATGAAGTCTAATTTCATGGGTTTGACAATCATAGAACAATTATCGTTCGTATTACGTTTGTGTTCTTATCTTTTTTATTTTTGATCAGGCACGTTATTATAACTAATGTAATTCGTTAATGTTTTTCTTAAAGTATAAATATATTTTTAAATTAAAACCTCTGTAATTTTGAGTCGTCGCTAAATTATTAATAAATATTCTGGTTGTTGGGGGAAGGAAATTCTGTTTTGCTTGCTAAAGTTCTTTCTATCGCTATTTGGTAGTCATAGTGTAAATTAGTAACATTAACTAACATGCGTCACTTGTAATATACTAAGGGTTAAGCGGAGAGAAAAAAGGTTGTTAGTGTAAGTTCTTATTTCATTCTCTTTTTCGTAATTTAGGGAGTTTTTTAACCGTATCAATTTACGTTGGTTTCCCTGTTTTATTATTTTTTATATAATTTTAGCTTGCATATATTTCCTTGAAATTTATTATTAGTTTTGTGTTATCATGCTACTTATGTGGGTATAAATTGAAAGAAATGATAAAGTTCCTTTTGTCTTAACATTCCCGGGGGTCGTGAAATTCATATATGTGTGTATATAAAAGGTTCCTGTATTTCAATGTACTTAACAGGTAGTAATAATTTAATCTACTTCTCATAATTTTTTTTCTCACATTAAACCTCTCAAATTAAACTGTCAACATTATTGAATTCTAACAGAAATTTAAAAGTCTTACGACTCATCATAACTTTAGGAAATAACATTGCTGTAATACATGAACATGCCATTGATATAATTTTTCGTTGTCTATAAATAATATAAGGAATTAACGTTTTGTACAAAAATGTTCCTACTAATCCTCGTAGACCATTAATACAAATAATTTTTTTTTCACTATTATTTATTGTTCTAAATATATATTTTGTGTTTCGTTTAAAAAGGCATACAGATCGTAAAACAACATTTTCTAAATTTTATTCTTTTGCAATTGTACATTATATTTGTATCAATATTTGCCAGAGTAGGTAAATCAAAATTTTTACAACGCACATTTTCAATTTAAAAATGAAATTCAAATGCGTTAGAGCTTTTGTTTTATTGAAAACAAAGTCTTGTATACATATGCTTTTCTACTTTTTTTTATCTTATTATTTTGATGTTTTCTGCAAGTGACAATCAGACAAACGAATTTCTTAATTGATTTGGTAACATAACAATGCTGGCTTCTTCGAAAATATTGCCAACTTATAAATCATGGTTAATGCCATGTTTATGGCAGTTTCTTCGTGGGTCCAGTATCTTTTCTTTGTCGTTTTTATTTTTGAAATTTTATTAATTATAGTGAAATATAATTTTTTAGAATATTGACGTACTCTATATTTTTAGCAACGTTGTTTTTTTTATTGAACTGAAACTGTTTGGTAAGTTGTGTTTCGTAATTATCTAGTATTGTATGAATCTTATTTTCCTCGGATATTATTTTCCGTTCATTTTCAACATGTATTCGTAAATTATTTACACAATGACTTCAGCCGCAAACGAGATATTCTTGTTATTGTTACACGGCCTCTATTATACTTAAGTATCGTGCATGAATATATTATTTATTTCATTATAAACTCTATTTTTGGAGACCTATTTTTTTTGTATTATATAAAATTTTCCATCAATTCCTTAATGTGTAGTTTTGAATGTATTTATTCTTTTTATTTATGTACAGTATTTAACGTTTACGTCACATTTATACTTGATTCTTAAAATTTATTGTTTGGTACAACTATTGAATTGCCAACTTAAAATTTTTTATAACTGTCTCGAATCCTGTACATGTTTGCTTTGAATATATTGTTTCTTATGTTCAATTCTGAATGACCATGTTTTTTATAGATATAGTATCACAAACAGGTTTTAGAAAAAATTTTCTGCGAATTTTGTGATTTTTCTTTAACAAGGACTATAAATATTATGGGGATCATTTATCAAGTATTTGATTACTAATTCATTCCACTTTTATCATTTGATTGAATTTTTGCGGGTATAACATTATCAATATCATTAGGTGGTATTATCTTATTATCTGTATGCAATGTCACCAATATGTAAGCATGTAGTTGTCTTTTTTGTTAATATTCAATAGTGTAAGCATACAATATAATTTTGATAAGTCATTTTTTTTTTGGTATATCATCCAATATTAATTGCAGCTTTGTACAAAATAATCTTTCTGTGATATTAGATATTATGTTTGGTGAAGAGTTTTTCAAAAATTTTGTTAGTTCATTTGCAATTTTCTTACATTTGGGATTACATGTCACAGTTATAAATAAATCCGGTACACTATTATCCAGTACACATGAAACAGATTTCCACATGATTTCCATTGCATCTTGATAATGCTGTTGCATTTTTAGTGATCCACTTATATATTATAAAGGTAAAATAAAAAAGTTTTCAAACTTTTCTTTTTTTTTTTGAAAGTTTGTGTAATATTTCAGGGACTTTTTTCAAGATAATCGAAAAACCTTGATAACATTACATACGCAAATTTTATTAACTTTCTTGATAATTTAATCTCTTACTCTCTATCACATTAAAAGCATTTAAAAAAAATTCTGATCAATTGTCCTGCTTTTACTAAGGGAATACAATAATTATTTTTCGGTCTATAAGATAATCTGTACGTATGGTATTGTAGAATCTACATTGTTTGAGTCTTTTGAGTAGGTTTTTTTTAAATTATTTGAACTCTAACTAAAATCACCTGATGACAATAGTAATTAAAGTACTATTGGATCTTTTTATTAAAATAATTTATTTAGATTAGTGTGGGTTGATACGTATTCAAAAAGTTTTCAAGGTTCAACACATAAATCAAAGTTATCAAAAACTTGAATTCTAAAAACAATAATCGCACCACTTTCTGCTATCATCGGCTTATTTTACCTATAATTTTTTCCCCCATTTAATGTAAGACAAACATTTTGTACTTTAGTGAGTTTTGTGATTTAGTCATTTCATGAACATATTTATAAAATTTTGAAATCGAATTGTTATTCAAAATTTTTGTCGATATTTCCAATTTTTTTAACTTTTTTTTTTATTGGATTTTAATCTTGTTTCAGTAACAAAGACATGATTGTTCATATATATAGTTGACTATTACAAAGCTTATCAATTCCGATACTTCTTAAACTATAAGGTATTGGATGACACACTTGACCCTGCGATTTTAAATGATGTACAGCTTTTGTCTGTTCTTGTAATATACTAGCATTAAGGACGTTCGGTACAGTTAGCGGGGGGAAATGGTTGAGGGGCAAGGGGTAACAAGCGACGAGTAAAGATTTGACAACACTGTGCAGATTTTCAATAGATATACCCATTACCCACAGTCATAAAATATTTTTACAATGCATAGACATACACATATGGAAAGATTTCTGTAGCGGAAAACGACTTTGAGGCTTGTGGCTATCTGGCAAGTGAAGCCGGAAGCGCGAGTCGCTACACGACGATGACATAGCATTTCTGTTGAACTATTATTTATTTTTTTATTAATAAACGAATCAGATGATCGTCGCAAAACTTGTTATACATTACATTAATAATATTATCTGTGACATATCAAAAAATTGGCGAGATTTATTGGGCCAATTTTCTTAAAACTAAGTTGTTATCAATTATCCGATAAAAGTCCGTGCCAAATGACTGAACTTTGAAATTCAATATCTCGAAAACGCATCAGATAAACCTTTTAAAATTTTGACAGGTTGATTGTAACAACAATAAGAACGTTTTGTTAAAATTTCAAAAAAATTCATTGGAGAATTTTATCTCTAGCGAACATCTTTAAATGATGCAAACGAAAATATGGTATTGTAATATTATCTTCATAATTGTCTGAAATTTTTATCATGTAAAATAAGGTTTTATTCAATTTACTTAATATAGGTGAAATAATTTGTCGTTTCTTACAACACAATATTTTACTTTTATCTTCTTAAAAAATAGCACGATGAAAGGGAAATTCAAAATTAATTGATCCATTATAGATGATTTCAGATAAATTTTTTTCATTGGTGCTCAGTTAGTTTATTTTTTCGTTGGTGTTTCATCATTGAAACAATTACTATATCTACGTTTCAAACGCTTTTTATCAGTATCTTTAGAATCATTTATTTTCTGAAATGTTTCTAATTTTGTTTCGCACATTGTTACTCGCACGCATTAATTTTCACGTTTAAAAGGTTTTTGTTGTTCCTTAATTTAACTTTTTACTTTGATATCATTTTAGTCACTAGGACTGTAATTTATAATATCAGATAATAGTGATACCAAACTTCTGTTAGTTGATGGACTACCCAGACAATCATTTGAGTTTTTGTAAACAACTTTCACATAAATGTTATAAATATCAACAAAACTTTTAATTTAAATTTCAGATTAAATGTAAGTGTCTTCACACAGTATTTCTGAAACTTTGTTTTTACTTTCCATCTATGTATACAAAAATTTGTGCAGTCTGCACATGATTTGTTGAGAGTTTGGATTTGAGGTGTTCCAATAACACTCCAAAAGTGATGTTAGCCGTATTTGAGAAACGTTTCGTTGGAACTTAACGCCAACCTGTTCAGGCTCACTTCATTGCACAAAAAATACACAAGGTTATAAAAAGAGAAAAGATAAAGAGAAAAAGTTATAAGTTACTTGAAACCAAAGAGGTACATCTATACATACATTTGGTTCGGGTTACGAGGAAAAGTCGTCAACTAAGCATGGATATGCATAACACAGAATAATCAGTAACAATAATAATAATTACAATAATAATGATAAAAGTATATAACAAATTTAGCGTTTCAGTGCGCACATTGAAGGATAGTAAACGGACCTTAGCGATTGGGTATCTTCCTTCCTATTTAAAAAAGTATAAGTAAAATTATTTAAAAAATTTGGAAACTAATCTCTTGTGATAATTGCTCTCAACGGCTTGAATTTTAAAATTATCAAAATCAAAACCGTGATTTAAATTCTACCATGTGACGTGACTACAAGGTATTCATCTTTACTGCTTTTATGTTGACTAATTCGTTTCTTTATAGCTCTCTTTGTTTCACCCACGTACTCTAATAAGCAGTAATCATAATTAAAACTATACCCAACGTTAGTCTGATCCGTCTTTTTAATTTTATTTTAACCTTAACTAATAACTTTATTTAATTTATTTATAATAAAAGATATAATTGCACGTTACATTTATTTAACTATCTAGAATATGATTTAAAAAATGAAGGCAGAAATGGGACAAAGATATTTATTTTGTTGTAATTATCAGAACGGATATTAATGTTGTTGTAATCAATAATTTTCAAGTGCCAAAGTCTAATTTTTATATACTTATTTATAAACGGTTGTGTATAGCTACTATTATGCAAAATGTTTTTAATAAATTTTAGATATTTTTTATTAACAGGACGTTCACTTAAAATTTACCCATAAAATTGAATCTAATAATACTTTAAATTTTTTGGATATTTTATTAAGTCACTACAGTTCTAAAATATTATTTGATTGGTTTGTAAAACCAATATCTTCCAACAGATTGATAAATTTCGACTCGAATCAGCCTATGTTACTCAAAACTAATACTGTTTTTAAGTTAGTAGACCGAGCCATCCTAGTATTTGACAAAAAATCAGATTAAAAAATTTTTTAATTCATCAATACAATTTTGCATGAAAATAGCTATACACAACTGTTTATTAATCAGTTCGTAAAAATTACACTGTGTCACCTAAAGAATATTAATCACAACAACATAAATATCCTATCTGATTCTTTAACTAAAAGAAATATCTTTGTCCCCTTTCAGCCTCCTTTGTTCAAATCATGTTCTAGATTGTTGAATAAATGTAACGTACAATTGTATCTTCTTATTATAAATAAGTTGTGCAAAGTGATCACTTCAAGTAAAGATAAAATCAAAAAGACAGATCAGACTAACGTTGCGTATCGTTTAAATTATAATAACGACTTATTAGAGTACGTGAGTGAGACAAAAAGAGCTGTAAATAAACGAATCAGAAAACAGTAAAGCCGTAAACATAAGGATCTTTCAGTAACGGCACATTGAAAAATTTTAATCACAGTTTTGATTTCGATAATTTCAAAATTTCAGACGTTGAGAGCCATTATTACAAGAGGTAAGTTTCCGAAATGTTTTTTTATTATTTCCACTAATATTACTTTAAATAAGAAGTAAGATATCCAATCGCTTAGCTCGATTCAGAATAATAAGCGAACCGAAACGCTGAATTTGTTATGCACTTTCATCATTATTAATATTACTACTATTATTGTTATTGATTACTCTGTGTTACGCATATCTGTGCTTAGTTGACGAGTTTTCTTCGTAGCGCGAGCCACATTTAACTTTATGATTTTAATCAACTTATATTTCTCTCTCTCTCTATGTTTTCTCTTTTTATAATTTTTCTATTAATTATTTTCTTGGGCAATAAAGTGAGCCTGACAAGGTTGGCGATAAGTTACAATAAAATGTTGCTTAATTGAAGCCGACATTACTTTTGGAGTGGTATTCATTCACCCCGAGACCAAACTCTCAATGGACCGTTTGCAGACTGCACAAATTTTTGTATATTAGTGCTTTTGCTTATGTACGCATAATTAATTAGACTATCTTCAATGCATTTGAAACATCTATACTTAAAAATAAGATCTTTGAACATATTTAACTTCGGAGTAACGTTTCAAACAATTTTTAAGCAGATCATTATGTGCTAATCTTTACAACCATTTACGAAAAATTGAAAACATCTAAACAAACAATTTCCACCTTTCATCATTTTTACTTTCTTCAATTCTTCGATCACTTTTACCTGCGGAATATGACAATATTCCTCCTTTTGCTTACATTCTTCTAGTTGTCTCCGTGTTCTAACGTAAAAGTTTTATTTTTTATTTCTTGGACCCCCCCCTCGCGACCCTTCAGCCCCCCTTCCGTACCTGCGCACTCCTATCCACAGACTCCAATTTTAGTCTACGTATATTTGCTTTTTTTTTATACATCTTAAATTCCTGAATATAGCTTTAGAAAATAAATATACTTAATCATGTTTAAAAACAACATTAAAAAAAAAATATTCACAAAGAAGAAAAAATACAGTTCCAAGACTATGTAGATATTTAGAAAAAAGTTAGTAATTATGTTAGAATATCTAATGTTAGTTGATGTTTATCGTAAACATAAAAAATTATGAATAACAATTTATAAACAGTAATAGCACTTAACAGACAACTACTTCTTTGTATAGATCGAACACTTTTTTAATCATTCACATAGTCGTATAAAACTATTTTCAATTCTTTGTCAACCTATTAGGTGACTTCAACATTTATTCGCACATTTCATTTGTAATTTACTATAATCTGTCATAAGCACATGTATTTACTTTTAATGTAAGATAAATATGATTTTTTTATTTTTGCTTATTTTTCAATATTGTTTTTAAAATTAGTATTGATTTTATTGTACTTAGGTATCCATCCCAATTGAAATAACATTCCCTACTTATCCTCATAATCTATATTAATTATAAATATTATACTTTCAACTATTTTAATAAATATTTAACAGTTTTAGAAAAAAAATTTTTTCTCTTTTTTTGGATAAAATATATTTCATGATTTTTCCAGGTTATCTCACGGTAATCATGTACATGCACTTTTACAGTAGTTTCTTTATTTAGTATCTTAATTGACTATAAAAGTGGCTAGGTTCATGAAATTTAAATCCGTTAAAAATATTGGAAAATTATTTCAATGTCATAAGTAAGTTTGATTCTGTGGTTTACTCTTAACATGTGTATTAATACATATGTCTACATATAAATTCCGCTTGTTCAGTAATTTGTGTCAATAAAAAAAATACGTATTAATGATTAAAAAAAAAATCAATAAATTCAATTTTCTTTTAATGTATCTTAAAAATACTGCATCATTACATACAGACATCTTAACACATATGCAGTCAATTTCAAATGCATACAAACATTCCTAGACTCAGCAAAGAAAAAAATACTCATGCGTGGACACGTACTTAAAAAAAAAATACATTTGTTCTTTCATGAATGGATAACGACACTAAAAAAACTACAGCTTATCGTAGCTGCCACATGTGAGTGCCTATTTGCTCCACGCCACTGTAGTCAACAAGACCGACCACTGCAAAACCGCTGTAGGACAACAGTAAGGGCCGATCCAACCCTATGAAAGGTAGGCGTGCCGTGCGTGTCGCTGTCCATTGACTACACATAGTATAGTTGTTGCTTGCTCAAGTAGTGGATGATATTATAGGCTAGGGATTTTTCAGTGTACATACAAACATACAGATATACATACATTCATATGCACAGGGACACATAGATAAATACATCAGTACATACATACATACAGTCGTATAGATTATTCTATAGACCGCAAAATGTTAGATTTGATCCTTTGTTGAAAGCAGGAAAATTAAACCAACAACTCATTTTAAATGATTATATTATAATAGAGAGTAATAGAATAAATTTTATATGAAATAATCAAAATAATTGACGTATAGATTATATCTGAGGTTTATTAGATCATGTTATGAATAGAACCTTAAATATAATAGATAATTCCCAAAATAAATATAAAACTGTAAATCTTTTCGGTCTACGTCAACGTGCATAAAAGATCCACGTTACATACCACATCATCATCCAGATGCAATGGCAATTATTAAGAAATGTAGTATACCGAATTCATTTATAAGTGTGAAATGTAGTCTAAATTTGATGGTGTTTAATGATGTATTATAAAATGGCCAAAAACATTTTAATAAATGATATACCGAATATCGGTGTAAAATTACTTTATCCATGGTTCAAAATTATTTTCGATGGTATTACAAAAAACAAGTTATTTAACAAACTTATCTTACGTCTATACTATTAAATTTCTAAAACAGGGACTACCACATGCTCATATCTTAGTAAAATTGCATCTGGATAATATATTAACAACACCTGATGATATTGATAATAATATATCCGTGAAAATTCCTTCAAATGATCAAAGTCTAAATGAATTTGTATTTGAACACATTTTCCTTATAATATATATCATGCGTGCCTAAAAGATAATCATAAAGGTGTAAAAAAAAAAATTCAAAAACCTTTTTAATAATACATCTATGAAAAAAAGTTTATACGGAATGTAGAAGAATTTCAAAAAATTTTAGTTGACAGTTCAACGATCCTACAATACAAAAAATTTATAATAATGAAATACAATTGTCACATAAACGTTTAACATTGTGCATGAATACAAAGCATAATGTATGTATAGATACATAGTTCTATGAACAAAAGTAAGTCCCAGCCCCACCTGCCCCCGCCCCCACTTAGCTCTCCCTCAAATAAAGTAGTCATTCGTTCATTTTATCGTAATTCTTTACCCAATTTTTTTTTAGTAAGCCCCCCCCCCACACACCCTGGCTCCCCACAGCTCCCCCTACACCACCCCCCTACCTCCTCCTCAGCTCCCCTATCACCTTATAACCTATCCTACAATACATACGAACACAACTTAATTATAAGTTTATGCATATAAATTAATAATTTAGTTTTATTTCGATTTCTCCCTTCTACATGTTTTAAGACTAACATTATATTTACACATGTACAATAAAAAAAAACATGGGGGTAGAAAAAAGTAACTCTCACTACCAAGATATTGATTCTATAAGGTAGATATATGCATATCGTCCTTTATTATACAGTATATTCGTGTGGGTCGTAAGTAATAGCCCCCCCCCCCATGCCCCCCTACATATTTTTCACATGCTCAAAAGTAAAGTAAAAATAAGGTAAGAATATGCGAATTTTCGATGATTTTCTATAGTAAGTCAGACCCACCACGCCCCCCACTATTCCCCACACCCCCATGCCCTCTATTTTCGTTAGGTTATCCCTTACCAACCCAACAACCCGCAAGAACTCAAAATTTATTTAAGTCCTATATACCCCGCCCCCCTCTCCTGCTGTCTCGCATTTTAACCATAGCCGAAGATGTCTGACGTCACCCAAAAGACACATTCTATCCACAGTCTCCTAAAAACAGACGAATTATTTAAATAACAGACGAATCCTTTCACCCAAGCCATCAAACATCGTCAAACATTACCAAAAACAACCGATTGCAGCCGAAGCCGCTCATTCAAAGCCACTCGGGATTTTCTGTTATGCCCCCACGTCTTATTTGGCTAACAGACAGAGGCACAACAATAAAACATGACCATTAGTAATACAACAGATAAAACAAATAACGAAACACCCGTACACTCGAGCACTATACGAAATAAAAATAAAATATAACACCTACAACCAAATAATGAAATGCACTCACCCGCTTACACTGTCTATTAAGAGATTATCTATTTACTAAAAGTGTGAGCAGAGAAATATATTGGGTTTTGGAATAAAGTACATTGAATAATACCCCATATTATATCCTAACAACGCCCAATGGCAGGAATCGGGCAGAGCAACCGACGCATGTACATGATACAAAAAAAAGCAACTGTGTGCAAACCATAATTGTGCTGAAATCTAGCAATTTATATCATAACAGTTTTAAGCTAATATCTCCTAATCGAATAAAATGTCTTTTTATACAAAATATCATTAGCAATATGATTCTGTGTAATATATTTACTGTATAGGTGTATTATACTTTAAATTATAATGTCAATAGACAAGGTTGGCTGGATAGCACATGATTCTGACAACATAAAAAAATAATTTAGATGGTAAGTTATCAACTTTGATAGCAGGATAATGAATTTAATAGAATTCTTACTTTATCGGCTAATGCTATCGAATTTTTTCAAATATGATG
>JAPYYV010010697.1:0-11165 GCA_030522625.1 Copidosoma aretas | reverse complement strand
CATTGATCGCTGTGTTAGAGCACACCTGCGTCCGTTCGTGTACAGTCACGTGAGCACCCAGAGGGTGGGGGTGTGCTGGAATCGGCATGTGCTGAAAGCGGCGTAGTTTACCTACTTTTCGATTTTAAAACTCTCTCGTGGCTCGTAGATATGTATATGTTCCTATATTATATAGTTGTATGAACAAATAAAAATTCCAGCCCTCCTCCGCTTCCCCCGCTCAATCTCAGCTCCCCTGGCTCAGCACAGCTCCCCCTCAAATCACGTAGTTATTCGTTCATTTTTACGTTATTTTTAACCCAATTTTTTTTTGGGTTAGCTATCCGTTGCTCCCCCTTATCTTCCCCTTGGCTCCTCACCGCTCCCCCTCAGCTTCTGCCCACCTGCCCAGATCAAACCTAGCTTCCCTTTACCTCCTTATCACTTCTCACTCACTTAACTTAATTATGAGTTCATCGATAGGATTTTAAAATTTGGTTTCATTATGATTAATTACTTCTTCATATTTTCAGATTATAATCATAAAAGAAATTTACACTGATCTTAAAATATCTCAAATGCTATTAAAGTAAACTAAGGCAGCTCAAAAAACGTTCCCATATTGCTGCTTGAGTCGAGATTGTACATGGTATATTACATGATGAAACAAATATAAGGTGTCTTCCAAAGCAGCTATTGTAAGAGCCAATGACAGACCCGTCATGTTTTTAAAAAATTCTAAGGAAACAAAAGAATTATTACCATATTATTTTTTATTTGAAACTGTGGCTGTCGTAAGCAACGGGTTAATAATAATATTCGGAGCGGAAATTCAGCAGAAAGTCTTTTCATTTATTTAGAAACGATTTAGAACTATCATGAAATAAAATTTAAAAATTCTCCAAATAAGGGCAGCGCTAATACACATATACAACCTTAATACACATATAAATATATTGCACATACACACACACACACACATATGCATACGTATTACTTCCATACCAAGCAAGTATAGCCTCTGTTAAAATTCATACTTGGTGCCTCCATTATAAAACGTGCAGCATACAGGAAGGAAAATTAGAAGAAAAAGAGAAAAATGGAGGGGTATCGTTTCGTTCTTGATCGCTAGCTTGGACTCGTCAGTGTGTCGCGCTAGCGATCTAGCCACACTCAAACACAAGTAATACTTGCACTGATATGTTTTACTTGCGCTAATGGTTTAATTTGAAATTGTATCTTAGCATGCAATTGAAAAAATGCTAATACTTGACACACTATATTAATCTTGCCCTCGCGATTGATACGCGCATCAGTGCAAGTATTGGACTAAGAGGCGACCGCAAATTTTCCGGACTATAACTGTTACGGTTGTAAGTGGGAGGGTAAATGTATTTTTAGAAGGGTAAGCGAAAACTATCTTATTGTTGGGGTCAGATTCTCTGATCATATGAAATAAATCTATATTAATAACTATTTACCGATATACACCCTGAAACTCTAGAAAATTTTCGAGACTGTTATACCTACACAGGTGATGTTGATTAATTAGAGTATTGATAGCTTGATGACGTAGTATATCCTACTTTATTAACCTCACCAACCAATCTCGTGCATTTTATGAAGTGTCATGGTGTATGTCGGTAAATAGTTAAAAATATGGATTTATTTCATAAAATTGGAGGATTTGACCTCAACAATACAGTAGTTTTCGGTTTCTCTTGTTAAACTACACTTGCTCTTACATTTACAACCGTAACGGTTGTGGTCCGGAAAATTTGCGGTCGCCTATGTTAGTTGTGTTTGTATGTGGCTAGATCACAAGCGTCCAACACTGACAACTTCTAGCTAGCGATTGAAGACGATACGATTTCCCTCCTTTTTCTCCTTTTCTTGCAATTGTCCTTTCTATACACACCGCGCTCCATGGTAGAGGCGCCATGTATGAATTTCAACACAGGTTGGACTTGCTTCGTATGGAGGTTGAACGTATGCATGTGTGGGTGCACTTGCACACACACACACGTTAAAAATAATACTATTCGAATAAATCGAGCGTAGTATCGATGTTCTGTATATTTTACCTTTTTTAATGTTTAATTATGTAGAAATAAAAAAAATTAACTTTAGTTAAAAAAGTTTAGTCAAGTTTAATTGCGTTGCAATACGCAACAAAAATAGAAAAAAATAAGTTGTGTATATTACGGCAGGAACAAAACATACATTGTACTGAATTATGTTTTATCGACTTAAAACGCAGTTAAATATAATTTTGTTGCTTCATCTAAAGTAAAACCAGGACTTCTTCATTTAATTTTTTGTTTCTTAAAATAAATAAAAAAAAAAATTTTGGTTGTCTTTTTTTTTGCGGATCGAATTTGAAACATACAATAACAAATGGTAGAATTAAATATTGTTTTTTAATAACAAAACGAAAATAAAAAATAGTTTTTGCTCTTTACGGCAGAAACGAAATACTTACTACTGGACATAGTGTTCTTCATAAAATAAAAGCAGTAAAGACGTATTTCCAGTATCCTATGTTATTTAAACAAAAAACTTTTTCTCAATCGTTTTCATATAATCGTTATCATAATAATTTTTGTTTACAGACAGCTTTATCTTATTTTGACCGCATTGCCACACCATTGAAGTAGAAAAGACATCTAAATATTTTAGGTTAGGATCAAACTAAGACATGATAAATAATGATTTATGTCAGATAAAACTTTTGAAGCCTTGAAAACTTAAAACAATAATGTTTCGATGAAACTACATGTTTTTTTTGTATTTTTTAGATTGACTTTTTGATGATCATCCAGTTATGTCAGCCATATTGACACGGCATTGAGTGTCATTTAACAAAGCTACATAACATCTAAAACTAGAGAAAATAAGTTATCTTTCCTTATATTTTTTTTTTTTTAGACCAAATCAGTTATGGACAGAGGGGGTGGTCCGGTTGACGTGGATCGTCCCAAATATATAATATATATATATATATATCTTCCTGTATTATATGGTTGTATGGTTTTAGGGTGAGTACTAGCTACTTCCTGTTTCATACCATTACCCCCCGCTCCCCCTCACTGCCCCCCATCTTCCCCCCAAAATAAGATGAAATTCGTTTCTTTTTACCGTGAAATATGAGGTCAAATAATTTGAGCTAGCTCCCCCCGCTTCCCCCCACGCCACCTTAGCTCCAGACCATACTTTCCCCCTGTATACCCCCAGCCCCCCCAAACATGTTTTTCCTTCCGTAATAAGTTTCGACAGCACTATTACTTTCTTATAAGTATAAATATATCTATTTTAAAAACCAACTTCTTTGAAAATTCATCATGTAGCGATTAAAAATAATAAATATAATAACGATATTCATAATCGTACACCAGATATTTATGGTTATACCCATGAAAGCTGTGAATAGAATCCTTTATATTTAAACGAAAAGTATTATTTGGATCTTTGGGAGATGAATTTTATACATATCAATATAGATCTTGAGAAAATTCTGGAATCAGCGGTCAGACATGCTTTTCTGCGGACGCATTCAAATACCTACACAAAAAATACTACTCTTAAAGGTTTCAAAGCTATTTTTTGCATTATTCATGGTAAGAATTTCCTCTATGGCACCTAATAGGGTAGATTTTTACCAGAATAATTCCATCATTAAAAAAAATGTCTTGCGGAAGATAAAAAACAGAAAAGACACAGGAGAAGACAAAATTATGGAAAACTGTTTTAAGAATCCACAAATAATAGGGTTTTTGGATTTGTCAAACAAATTTTATAGCTTATAGACTAACACACATATTATCGGAGCGTGTGCAATAGCATAAATCAAATTCAAAAGTCAAGAAATAAGTAAAAGTACTTCAAAACTACAGAGTAGATGCTTTTTAAATGTAACATACAAGATTTAAGAAATTATAATCACTGAAAATGTAGAAAAATCGGTAGAGAAAGAAAAATTAGTAAAAGTGAGTTAAGCTGCTATCAGAACAAAAAGAAGAACAAGATGCTGTATCTTTTTTCCAAATAATTTAATTGAAAGCAAAAATTCAAGAGAAATAACTGTAAAAATGACAAAAATGTTCAAAAGAATCCAAACATATACAAAAAGAACAGTTAAATTCGGCCAGGGGCTTAAAAATTTATTTAAAACTTCGAAAAAGAAAAGGTAAGAGTGTCCATGAAGCCTGGGACTTCAAAGTTTATTTGTCGAAAAAAAAAGGCTATAAATGAATCCAAAATAAAACAGAAGGTGTAACAGTAGGCTAATTCAGAATTAACTGTGTCAAATTATCTGATGACGTTGTTTAAGGCGCCTAGCATATTAAAGACAAAAAACATATGCAGAAAGACTTAGTTAAATAAAGTACAACAAATATACTGGAAATAAACAAATAAAAAAGGAAATAAATTGATTTTTGAAAATGAATAAAGAATAAAAACAGATTCGTTTGAATGAGAAGTGAATGCATTGGAAGTTAAGAACTAGGACATGGACCAAGAAGTGTGGTTCTCAACAAAAAATTTTCCCGGCATGAGAAGAAACGACAGATTGGAGGCAATGGATAGTTAAAGCAGTTTTAGGCCCAAGCAAAAGAAATAAATTAGAAAGTTTACATTAACGATTATTTTTCATGGAATAAATGATGAAATCATATAACACAAACGTAGCGGAGACTCGTGCATAAAAGGGGGCATCCCCAATCATCGCCACTCTGAGCAAAACTCCCAAAGCTCCTTAAACCGTCTGATCTTGTAAAACCCTTACCACATTTTTTAGAAATTTTTTTTGATTTCTTTATCCTAAATTAATATATGTCTATTTAAATGTGTCAATCTTTTGAAATTTTGTTTACATTTAACATATTTAAATACTTTTTCCTTGCTATGTTCTTTGAAAAATAAGATGTGTTTGAAATTTTGTGTTGTTATGTGTATATCTTTAAGACATTATTTTATAAATTTTAATTACATCAAATATAAGTAAAAAATAAAAAAAGAATACCTTTAAAAAAAAAAATATCACTTTTATTTAACTATTTTTAGGTTTGTAAAAATTTTTTTAATTTCAATTACAAATTTTTTAATACACCGAGTAGAAAAATTCTGATCATAATGATCTAACATTGGAATTCACGCAGTTAAAATATTCTGAACAGTAGAGAGTGTCTTTAGCTAAAAAAAAAAAAATAAAGTCACAAGAAATTTTAAAAGCTTTTCAAATACAAGGGTGGTAATTGTATAAAATGTGTAAATAGTGCTCAAAAAATGTAAAGAGCATAAATGCATTCAATTAACAGAATTATTGTAACCATATAAGTATATACATAATCTTATATTAATGTAATACAGATGTGATGAAATTCATTCAAAAGTCCGATTATTTTTAGGATGTCCGTCATAGCTTTCATAGTTATTCTATGAGTATTTAAAGTAATGGTAATAAGAAAAAAGAGCCGGTGAGTGAACCAAAAAAGAGGTATATTTGTTTTATATAAATGCACTCTGTAACATGTGCTAATTTAAGGTTGATTATTTGTTATCTAACATCGCAATCCATCACGTCTGTGTATCTGTCCGAAGTCCCAGCCCAAGCATCATTTTTTTCAATTATCTATTATTTTTCAAAGTAAAAACTGTGTCGAAGAAATATTTCTAATACAGCATTAAAAAAAAAATCAGAATATTTATTAATAAAGAAGATTAAAATATATTTAAATACTAATTTGCAAACTAAAGAATCAAGCAATTTTAAGCTTCTTTAAAGAATAAAAGAAACAATATTTATTATAGCAAGAAATTTTTTGTATTTATATCATCATCAAAATGATTTATCTTATGGTTATAAATAATTAGAAAATTGACAGGAAGAGCACGCTGGTAGGTAAATATATACATGAAATAAATATCTTGAACAAATAGGACAGGTTGCGTACTTTAATTACACAGGTAACAGAAGAACTAAATATGAAGTAATCTACAAAGCTACAAATCATTGCAGATCGATAAAAAGGATTCCACAATAATAAAGCAAAAAATATGGATTATCGATAAATTATTAGAATGCTACACAAATAAAAAAGAAAGTAAAGATGGAATTAAAGGCTCACGCAAAAAGCATAAGTACAATAATAAGAGATGAAAAAATTAAACAAATGTAAGAAAGCTAAGGAAAGTAGCAGAAAGAAAAATTGAAATTAGTTTTGGAGAGCTATTGCAAAATTAAAACATGCAAAAAAAGGGATGGTAATAAAGAAAGAGCCAGAAATTTTTTTTTTAATTTTTCAAGAGACAGCAATGATACGTGTTATACGGAAAACAAACAAAGGAGTGTCGGAATTAACAGCAATACCGAGAAAGATTTTACCAGATTCTATACATCATTGAATAAATAAATGTCCATGTAAAGATATGAAAAAAAAAAACACTAAGAAAAAGACAGAATTATGGAAAACAGTTTCAAGAATCTGCAAACAATTCGGATGATTGAATTGAAAAATATACTTTATAGCTTTTCGACTAACACACATACTATGAAAAAGTGGGAAAGAGAAAGAATCTATCAAATTTACAAGGCAGGAAAGGAAAAAAGGACGTTCAAACTACGGGAGAGTGGCATTTTTAAATGTAGCATTCAAAATATTAGTATTTATAATCGTTTAAAAAGTAAAAAAATAGGTAGAGTAGTGTAAAATAATAAAGGAGAGTCAGGCTCGCCTCAGAACAAATAGCAGAACAAGGTAACATATCTTTGTACTTAGTAGTTGAATTAACAATTAAATAGGGGAAACAGGCAAAAAATTTTGTGCGGTTTTTGGAGACTTTAAAACAGAATTTTATATCATCTATAAATAAATATTTTGGGTTAAATTTGCAAGGGTAGTTATGTAGCTCGGTAATTTTAAGTTTATCTATAGAGAATATAGACGATAAGTGGATGTAAAATAATACAGGAGTTGTAACGATAATCAAACACAAAACTTAGTGTCTTAAATTATCTGATGATGTTGTTTCGGGCGCTCAGTAACAATTCATCTAGAAAGTCTTGAATAAATATAGTACAAAAAATATACTGGAAGAAAGCACAAAAAAATCTTTATTTTTAGAAATAAAAAAGGATAAAAACAGATCTGTAAAAATTTAAATCGGTGGCATCGGACCCAGGAGTGTGGTTCTTAACAAAATACTATCGTGGCTTTCAGAAAAAAACCTCAGGTAGGGTGTAATGGGCAGTCAAAGCAGTTTTAGGCTTAAGCAAAAGAGCTAGCGTAGAAAGATTAAATTAAATATGTTTTTTTATGGTCTTTATGATTAAATTATATTGCACATACGTCGCTGAGACTTGCCTATGAAACAGAATAAAAATATGTAGAAAGAATAGAAGGCAAATTAAAAACCTTACGTGGAGTTTAGATGCAAAGACAGAACGATATATAGAAAAGCTGGAGGCAGGCAAGGTAGGCATAGATTTGAGAATGAAAAAGGAACGAAAAAAGGGAAAAATTTGATTGATAATTGAAAATATAATGTTGGGTTAAAATGCAGTTACACCAGAATATATATGGAAGTAGGAAGGGTTAGCCTAGAAATAGGCATAAGAAAAAGGCAATAAAGTTACATTTTAAACATAACAAAAATGGACAAGAGCAGGTGGCCTTATTTATGTCTAATCGAAGAATAAACGAACTTTCTCCATAAAATCATACAAAATAGAGAAAGAAGTTAAATTCGAGCTTGAAAATGTAGAGGATTTGAAAACGATAGGATTTATAAAAAGACCAACGAGGGGAAATAAACTTGACAAAATCGAAAATAATTTTACAAAGGAAAGGAAGACTTTCGTCAATCAGAAAACACAAAAAAGGATATGGTAATTGACAACTCTATCATCTGTAAAATGTAAAAATAAAGAAAAACGCAGAGAGAAAAATAAGGCAAAGAGAAAAAAATGTAGGTGAGTTTAGAAGTGTTTAAGTGATAAACTGTGGGATCGGCAATGAAAGAAGAACATATATTAAGCACACATTGCTATGTAAAGAGGGAAAAAAAACCACAAATGAAATAATATTATCATCAGTCAGAACTATAGGATTAAAAGATGATGCAGAGATATGCAAGATGATTTATGTGAAAATATAAGATATTTATGAAGGTAAATAAGGCACAATAGTTAAGATTTAAAGTTCAGAAATATGTTTTTCGTTATAAATTATAATTTTATGTAAATAAAAAAAAATTTCTAACACGTTGTATGTTTACTCTATTACATAAGTTACTTATTTAAAAATAATATTAGTACTTACACATAAAGATAATAATTTTTCATTGTTATTAAACGCACAATGACAATGTAGGAGTATATAAAAATCTATGTTTAAAAAAAAATGTTTCAAAATAAACAATTCACATTAACAAATCTTAAAAAAGAATTTTAACATGATATCTAATTATAAATTTATATCTATAATTTATTCTAAGATGATCTCAAATAACAGACAAAGGCTGTTTCTATAATAATAATGATTGATATATATCGTATACATATACATATGTATCAATATTAACCTTGAATATCAATTAGATTCATCATCAGTATTAAATTACTAGCAATTTCTTGATAAATCAGTAATCTCATTTCATATATTGACTATATCTGTCCGTATTTTCGGTAACCTTTAGCCCCCTCTTTAATCACGGGTAAGATAGTTGTATTTTGACGTGTTCTGATTTATCTTTATTTGTTTCCCCCCCCCCCCTTAACTCCTCTTCGCTCTTCTCTCTGACCCCTCATCAAAAAATCGATCGTTTTTTCAGTTTTTTCACGTAAAAACCATTATTTCAATTCTTTGTTGGCCCTTCTCCGTCACCTTTCACCCTTATCTCACCATCTTCACACTTTCTCCTTAAACACTTAGAAGTCCTTCAGGATTTGTCGACCCCCCCTCAAAAACGTAGGAAGTCTTATTCAATGCTAATTTTCATCGACGAAGATAACCGAAGACATTCAAAAGACACTATATCGTCGAATCCGACCGACAACAGATGAATCATTCTGATCACAGACGAACTACTTCACGGAAGCTTTCTGACATCGTCGAACATTGCCGAAAATAACAGGATGCTACCGAAGCCACTCCTTTACATCCTTTTAAAATTTTTTATTATTTGCGCACCACTTATTCAAAAAATAGACAGATGCAGAACCATTAAGCAGACCGTTAGTAATAAAAGTTATGAAACTGATAACGGCAGACCTGTATGCTATAGCTCAATACGATATAAAAATATGATACAACTCAAGTACCTACAACCAAATAACCAAATAGACTCGAACGCTTATAATGTTGTTGATGGATCATTTATTGCCTAATAAATATTATAAACAATATATTTTATTTTATTTCGGAGTAAAGTTTATGCCACGATAACAACCTATTACAGAAATAGGGCAGAGCAACCGATTCATGCATATGTTACAAAAAAAAAACAGGCGTTTGCAAACCATAATTGTGCTGAAACCTAGCAAATTGTATCTTAACAGTTATAAGCATAAACTCCTAATTGCATACTATATCTGTTTGATACAAAATATCATTAGCAATATAATTTCGTGTATTATACCTACTGTAAAGGTGTATAATACTTGTAAATATAATGTCAATAGACAAGGTTGGCTACATGCTTCTGACAACGTAGAAAAATCATGAGATTTCGTAAAAACTGATCTCTATATTTGTGAAAAAGAACAAATTTGTCCTAATACAATGATATACTTCTACGTCAAAAATAACTAAGTTCGCTCTTCTAAGGCAGAAAATAAAAAAGGTCAGCGTCAGTTACAACGCTAATAAAACACATACTAAAAGACCCGTAAAATTCAGCTAAATACAAAATCGAAAAAAAATAAAACCCAAGCACCTAAGATCAAACAACCAAATAAAATTGCCCGCCTCAACTGTTCATTAAAGAAAAATTTATTTACTAATTCAGAATCTAAGCACAGTAGTCTAGTATGTTTCGAGATAAAGTACATAGTATTATCATACTTTATTACCAAAAGCGGACGGATCAACTGACGAGTTTGTGCTTACATAGCTTATAAATTTCTTTTTTTTTCTTCATAGTCATACGGAATTTCTATTTAATACCAAAAAAAAGTCTGAACAATTTATATTTTATACTATATATAAAAAATGTGTAATACATTTACAAATGACTTTATCAATGTCTAATTCGTATAGTATACTATAAACGTTAGTAAATCAATCATTTCGAATTATTCACCCACTAACGTTTTTTAATGAAACTAAATTGTAAATTTTTTAATTGAACCTTTTTCCAACTAACTTGAACACCTGACCTCGTTTATACGATCCGTGTACCATGACGACTTAACCAAGAGCTATCTCTGTGGGTTATCTACTTATTACTTCCTTTTATATTGCGGTTTGTATCCAACTTTAAAATGAAATATTTATTCACTCTTTTTTTATAGATTTGTTCAATTACACAGCCCAACAAGAGTCTGGAAACAGAAACGCAAGTATATATTTCTGAAGGTTTTTGGTTCGCTGAATCTAAATCTGGCGTCAGAATTGCTCTATCACGTCAGGTTTTCGAGACATCCTAACCTAAAATCAACTTTACATCGTCCAGATTTATTTTGTTTTGACCGAGATATGACAATTTCAAATTTGTTTCTCGCCAATTCACAAAAATCCAAGTCAAACCAAGAGCTTAAGCTACTTCTAGGAGCAGATTTTCCTAAAAAATCTTACTTTAACTACAGCTTCTGCATAAGCGTTTAAGAAGTAGCTAATACGAATTAGCTCTATGTTTATACAAATTAAAAATGACGCTTTTAAAATGGCAAACGAAAAGAACTAAGTTTAAACGTTAAAGATTCGAGTTTCCAGTAGATTTTCTCCGATTTGCTGGTCGAAAGCTGGAAAGAGAGAGAGAGAGGAAAAATGGTTTTTCGTCCCAGGAGCACGTATTGACTCGTCAATATGGCTTGACGACGTGCTCCCTACCTTAGACACCGGGGGGTGCGATGGACGATGATTTCGATCGTCCTTATGTATTAACCGAAGGCGATTTTCGACACTTGCGGAGAGATCGTATTTTTAATGCTCTCATCTCTGACCGTGCGGCTCCTTGAGGCTTGG
>JAPYYV010010695.1:0-22743 GCA_030522625.1 Copidosoma aretas | reverse complement strand
CCCTTCGAGTACTCACGAAGGCAAATAGAAATTTCTTTAATGATGCAGCGGGAGAATAGCGCGGAGGAGTTCCAATGTACTTAACATTCGAGGGAAATTGTATTCTTGATTGCTGATCGACACTTATTCCTGGTTTGGACGTTTTGACTATAAGAAGTTGATTCCATACGAAAGAAGGATAGTCGGGGTGTTGGACAAAATTTTTGTTCTTCCCATTTTGCATGAGCATTGGGTGTCGAGATATTGTTGACGAATCGCTCGATAAGGTCCTTTTTTATTTAATTATCACTTTTCTGAAAAGAGTTTAGTTCTTGGAAAGGTCTTTATTTGGGGTCGTTGGGTAAATAACCGGGAGAAGCCAAGCTTTTAAGAATCAAATAAAAATCGATAAAGTTCAAAGGTTTTTATTTGAATTAGTGTTACTGTGTTACATTATCTGAACATGCGATATGCTAAACACATGGAATCAATTTCTTTGCATACAAGTCACAACAGCAGCACCGGGGGGATGAGCCACCGTAGGCGCATACTAAGTACCTATGCAGATCGATGATAATGATGTTTGTATGTCGCAGGTGGCACAATTGGAGGAGGAGAAGCGACACCTGGACTTCATGGCTAGCATGCGACAGTACGACGCGGATCCGCCTGCCGACGACGAGAACGCGAAAGACCGGCCAAAGGACGACCCCGTGGTCGACCTGTTCCCCGACGACGACGCCGAGGAGCGAAACAGTAAGTGTACGTAGTCGAAGCCCCCTTCTTCTTTCTCTTTTACTTCTTCTTCTTCTTCTTCTCTGATGGCTCTCTGCGATCGAGCGCCACCTCTGGTGAACGTTATCTCTGTCGTGATGGGTACCTATTGTTTACTTTTCTATCCAACTGTGCTTATTTTGATGTACATTATATTATATTCGATATTAAACTACAACAGACTACTCTCTGGCTGATCACCGCAACCGTTGTATTACACAGTAATCGTGCACACGAGCTGTTTTGATATTTGGCGCACACTACTATGTATAATATTACACGCTTTGATGTAACAACAATGGTATATATACGATTGAAACTTGAACGTGCACAACTGCCCGACAAAATTGCATTGAATTGTGTATCAATGCAAGAAGAAATACATTTTAATGTCAGTTTTTGATATGTTGAGAAAAAAAAAATGATAAAAACTATCGTCGTTTTGTAAATAACACACCCACACAGAGCAGACATTCGCGCAGACACGCTCGGAAACTATTTAATATCTACACTGTGAATCCAAGTGTGTTATTTGAATGTCTACGTATGACGGTAATATAAATAAGCGTTTGAGAAGGGACGAAAACGATCTAACGTGTAAACTATTCGACTAGCCCCGTCGAATCGTAATATTTTGCACTCGTCAGCTTCAGCCTTCTTTCATATGCTTTGAAAATCTCCCGCCCCCCCACGTGCCCTTTCCCAACCCCCCCCTTGGTTTCCCAGTGCATGTATCCATCCACCCACCCCCCCCCCCCCCCCCCCCCGTTATAATAACCGAGCCACCCCCCTTCGATTCCAGCGATGTCGCCGACCCCGCCGTCACAGTTCGCCCAGCAGGTGAACGCCGGCTACGAGATACCGGCCCGCCTGCGCACCCTGCACAACCTCGTGATCCAGTACGCGAGCCAGGGCCGCTACGAGGTCGCCGTACCCCTCTGCAAGCAGGCCCTCGAGGACCTCGAGAAGACCTCGGGCCACGATCATCCGGACGTCGCGACGATGCTCAACATCCTCGCCCTCGTCTACCGCGACCAGAACAAGTACAAGGAGGCCGCCAACCTTCTCAACGACGCCCTTGCCATTCGCGAGAAGACGCTCGGCGAGAATCATCCCGCGGTCGCCGCGACGCTCAACAACCTGGCCGTGCTGTACGGCAAACGAGGCACGTAGATTTTTTGTTTGTTTCTTTCGTTTGGTTCGCATCGTGGATCGTGAACCGGTCCTTTTG
Source organism: Copidosoma aretas (assembly GCA_030522625.1). NCBI lineage: Eukaryota > Metazoa > Arthropoda > Insecta > Hymenoptera > Encyrtidae > Copidosoma > Copidosoma aretas. The sequence goes on along the minus strand of JAPYYV010010695.1, from coordinate 20,759 downwards.
ATGAAAAGGCTATCATCATCCGAATTCAATACTTGAAGGCTAGTTTGCTTCTCCAGCCGGATAGCTACGAATTTACCATCAGACTGATTTGATAAAAAATAAGTCGTGTACATTTTAAGGGATACATTTTAGTCGGAGAACAAAGCTAGCCTTCATTTTTCTACATTGGATGATGATTGGAAATTTTTTGTGTTTTATTCCCGCGTATGTATGAATAATATATATTCACCAAGAGATAAAGCTTTTTCCGATGATCGCAAAATTCTGGTATATGGACGACCAAGTACTTTGAGGCATCATCTCGACCAAACTATAATTATAAGTCACGGCGAACTGTAGTTGATACATCGAAATATTATGTTCCCGTTCGATAAAATATATCTCCGTACGAGTATGCGAGCTAACGTGCTTTTGTCCGGGCGCAGGTAAATACAAGGAGGCCGAGCCGCTGTGCAAGCGCGCCCTGGAGATCCGCGAAAAGGTCCTGGGCACCGATCACCCGGACGTGGCGAAGCAGCTCAACAATCTCGCCCTGCTCTGCCAGAACCAGGGCAAGTACGAGGAGGTCGAGCGCTACTACCAGCGCGCCCTCGAGATATACGAGGCGAAACTCGGCCCGGACGATCCCAACGTCGCCAAGACGAAGAACAATCTCGCCTCCTGCTACCTCAAGCAGGGCAAGTACAAGGACGCCGAGGTGCTGTACAAGCAGGTCCTCACCAGGGCACACGAGCGCGAGTTCGGCGCCATTGACGGCGACAACAAGCCGATCTGGCAGGTCGGTGCTCGGCGATGAGTTTTGCATCAAAATTGTCCTGCAGGTTCGGGGCAATGACAATTCATCGATTTTTTTTCGTTCAACAGGTAGCAGAGGAGCGAGAGGAGAACAAACACAGGAACAAAGAGAACGCGCCGTACGGGGAGTACGGTGGCTGGCACAAGGCGGCCAAGGTCGACTCGCCCACCTTCAACACGACACTGAAGAACCTCGGCGCGCTCTACCGAAGACAGGGCAAGTACGAGGCGGCCGAGACGCTGGAGGACTGTGCGATTAGATCGCGGCGAGAGGTAAAGTCCGTCTTACAACCACATCCATAAACCATCACCACCACCACCATCATCCGTTCTCGTTTGTCTCCGCTCATGACCCGCTATTCGAATACTCGCTGCTATCACTTGACTTTCATTCCACCGATCCGATTGGCTTTCTGGGCTAATTTGGGATCGTCGTCAGAGAATATATATACATTACCGTCATCGTCATTCTGTGTGTTTTCATTAACGAGCGAGAGGAGTTTTTTTTATCTCTATTATTAACGAAAAATGCCTTCGTTTCTTTTCTTTTTTTCATCGATCCGAGCAGCTTGTTCAGCAGGTGAGTGACAAGCAGAACGTGAAAGTGCCGAACGCGTGAGCCTCCACACGTAATGCGCCTCCTTCTGCTCTCTCTGTTTCTATTATATATTAAATATACATATACACAATCGTCCATCATCGCATTTGAACGTTTTTTTAACGAATCTCTTCGGACCACGAATTAAATTATCTTTTTTCATGCCACTGTGGAGAAGGAAATATGTAACAATGAGAATGGGAGTGACGAGAGAACACGTCCGAAAAGATTTTTACTTATTTATTTGTCGATTGATTCATTTATTCGACGCAACGTACTTTTATTCAGAAGTGCTTTGAATTATTCGTCTATCAATTCATTGTTCATTGTTTCGAGTTTGTTCAAGATGTGTTCAACTTTCCTTTTTCGTTTTCTTGTACATTTCGTAACGTTTTTTTTACACACGATTTTTGCAAGACTTTTACGTGTATGTTTAGTATTAAGGCCTGTGTTGACTAAATTTTTGTTATACCGAGTGACTAGGAGTGATTAAGATTTCGATGAAATCTTGAAAGCTGTGTCGATATATTGATTAAGGAATATATTTGTTACATCGAATTATTATAGAACAGTCAAATATATTGATATAAATAAAGATGATAAAACGAACACAAGTAATTTTGATTAACAACAACAACAACCACATTTTTTAACGTTCTTTTTATGTTATTCTATTTTTCGTTGATGTCCTGTCTCATTATTTTATTCGTTTTTAAAATACCTGCTTTAATTTTGTTTGAGTGATTACTTTCTGTTTACTTTTGGTTTTTCCTTCTACTATATTTGTTTATTCGATCGAAGAAACGATGAAAAAGATATTTGAGAACTTTTTAAAAGGTAATGGTAGTATGCTTTTTAAAGATAAAATATGTTTGATAATTAAGGATTACAGACATGTGAAATTTTGTGAACTTATTGATTAATTGTGCTAATGTGGTAATTTGTTTTAAATATATGATTCGATATATTGATTATGAGATTTTCAAAGTATACGAATGAGCTTCTTGTTAAATCTTTGTACATATTTATACACATAAATTTACGTTTTTACGATTACCAGCATGCGTCGACTAGTTTTTTCGTTCATTCACGTCGTTCATTGTTTTTTTTTGTTTTTCTTACCATGCGTAGAATCAAATGTGTAAATATATAGTGTACATGTAAATTTTTTTTCAACACCGAAAGTATGGATCCGTACTAATTAAAATACTTAAATTCACAACATTCTCTCAGTGCGCAACCATATACTCGTAGTTCCAAAGCATGTTCGAGGAAAAAGCATGCCTTTCGTCAATTTCACTCGTCTGTAACATCCTTAAACCCAAGCAACGACCGATTATTTGACTAAAAAAACGTTTTCTTCTGCACACCTGTAGGCCCTGGATCTGGTGAAGCAGCCCAAGGTCGCGCAAATCCTCGGCGACGAGAAGGGCTCGAACAGACGGGGCTCGAGGACGAGTTTGACCAGCAGCGAGCACGAGCAGCAGCAGCACGACGAGGTGAGTAAGCTCGCGCTAGCCTCACGCACCGTCACGGGGCGCGCGTCCGGGCTCTGTTACTTCGTGTTGATCGCATTTTTAATAACGTACCGGCTAGCTCGCCAACCTTCCCCGCACACGTTACTGTACAGAGCATTGTTTCAGTAATTTATTTTCCGTTTTTTTTTATTTCGTTACTATTTTTTTATTTTTTTTTTTTTTTATATTTGTTTCATTTTACATAAATTTGTATACATGAGGAGTAATTTTATCGTTGTTTATTAGCAATGTTACATTATTATTGATTATCATCGCACCGCATGCATGTAGTATACGTAAATATAATATATTTAAATTCGAAACATACTACAACACTAACACAGTCATGAACTTTTTTTTTTAATAATTCACATCATACACAAACACAACACAATGCTCTACCAGCGTAAAAAGTTTTTTTTAAACGTTTCGTGCTGTTGGGGCGATGCTGAATAATTTATAAATTAAGCCAGACGAAAGTCAGTTCTTCTACTATCCTTTGTTCTTCTTTTTTTCTTGTAAAAACAAAAAACCAAAAAAAAAAAAAAAAAAAAAAAAAAAAAAAAAAAAAAAAAAAAAAAAAAAAAAAAAAAAAAAAAAAAAAAAAAAAAAAAAAAAACCTGAATCGTCGATGCATTGACAACGTTCTTGCGAACGAACGTGTATTACTGTAAAAACAAAACGTGAAAAACAAAAAAAAAAAAAACAACAAAAGGGCCCCGTGCCGCTGATGGTGCAGCGGACGCTGATGCACGACGGACACGGTAGCCAGAACGACGTCAGTCCGAACAGGCCGGGCTTCAAAACCAAGATCTTCAACGCGCTGGGCCTGCATCCGTCGACGTAGGAGAGCAGAGGCGAAAGGAGAGTTCTGATGTGATGATTGATCGATCGCTCGCACTGTATATCGGTATAGCCTTACCGATGCGCTTGATTCTTTTTTTTTTTTCCCCTCTTCCTAGTTATTTTTTATTACTATTCAATGGTAAATCTTACTTTTATCAGTTGAGTGGTGTACAGCAGTAAGTCGCGCTGAGGCATAAGTATCGCAGTATTTCGGATGTCAACGAAGCGAGGAAACACACTTTTTGGAGGTGTTTTTAGGGGTTCTGGACATGCACCAGCGGGTGCGCGATTTTGATTTTTTTTATCCGTGAGAATGAGGGGACAAGACAATTTTAAGATCTATAACGTAAACAATTCAATTTGATGTATTTGTGTATTTTACAACGCACAAAATTTGTGATCCTCGCTTCGTCCGAAAATCGTCGCGATCGTTGTTAACGAGCTAATGTGAGTCTCGAACCAAGATTAAAAGATGTACTCGAACTTGGGAGTCTTGTGATCTTCGATTACGGTAGGAAAAGCCTTTCAAGAGTCATACGATTTTTGCCGTCGCGAAGTGCACGAATATTTTTCATACTTTATACTGTGAAAAAAAAAAGATCATTGTTGTCAAATGATCTCAGGGGTTCTTTTTTTTTTTAATTGTTTTTTTTATGGTAAATGTGAAAATAAAGTGTGAGACAATGATTCGTGCAAATGGGGGCGATACGTAACGACTTTGCATTTTGACGCGAGCTTGGAGTACAAACCGTTTGATTGAGAAAATAAAAAAAATTCATCACACATTTCCTCGGTGATACTGCTATATTTCGCACAGTCGGCAGAAAAAGGCATTTAAAATACTTAAGATTACTCGTAATTGAAAATAATAATATGTTTTTCAAGTACATACGTTTCTGAATTTACGATTTCATATTTTTATATGTAATAATTAAGTACTTGACAAAGAAAACATAAATTTCTTCCTTGAATTTTCGACTAACGTATATGATCAAGAGAAAATTTAAAGTCCCGATTCAACGCTTGACTCATCGAATGTACAACATACATGTGTACGAGTTCCAAGATCGAAGTCTTCCGATCGAATGTTTCAATTTCCTTACCGGAAAACGATATGTGATGATTACGTTTCTAAGAATGTTTTAATTAAGAAGTTGATAATATACAAATTTCGTTACTGATGAACCATGCACTGTATATTATGCTGATCGATCTTTTTTTTTTGTTGACAGTTTATGCACATGAATATAAATTTTGCCGAGAGCTACAGAGTGTCTCCAACTCTATTACTGCATTTACGTTCGTGCTTTTATGAAAAAAGATAGACTTGTTTTCCTAAACTGTTGAAAAGTTGGACACTTTTTTTTATTTTGTTGCATGCGTATAAGTTCAATTATTATATTACTATAGAGTTGTATGGCTTTGATTAAAATTTTAAAATTTTTAGTTTGAAATCTTATTTCATGGAGTCTGTTTAATAATTTTACACGACGTTTGACGTGCTCTGTAGTATTCGTATCGTACATTGCGTACTCAACTTCTAATTGGCGAAATTATTCCCTTTTATTTTCATTGAATAGTTTATCATTGCGTTACTACTATAGATAGGACTAAGTATTGTACGTGCTCATTATAATTGAGTTTTAAAGAAAACAAACTGTAAAATTATCTTTACTTTTAGCTTTTGAATTGACCGCAAAGAATATACATAGTTAAAATAATAAAAATTGAAGAGCGGATTAGTGCCTTAACGCTGACGTTAAGTGAATAAACATATTATTCTATATTGAAAGTTGCTTGTGAATAAATAATAAATAAGCTAAAGTAACTTTTTTTCATACAAATATTCAGTGCATTAGAGAAGCGGCTTCAGCAATGTAGTTGTAAATATTGTAAGTTATGCATGTTTGAAGTTGATAAACGAGAAAAAAAGAAAAGATTTTTGTATGAAGAGTCACGTTATGATAAGTCGCATAATATAGCTAGTGAAAATTTGTAAAACTTGTATTTGTTATGATTAAATATACGTCTGTACATTGAAAAAAAATTCTATTTTCTGCCTGTTACATTATTAAGAGTTAACTACACTGAGGTACAGGTTCTTTGACACTATGGAGGTACGATTTTTTTTATATGTATATGAGTGTTTCTGTAGGCTAATTTTTACATATATTTTTTTTTAAACTGGTGGGTACGTTAAAATGAACATACTAATTGAAGAGTATATAATAAAACATTATCATTTAATCATTTACAATTGTAGTGTCAATCTTTATTTTTAAGAGATTCTTTCAGTGTAGTGTACTCTTGACACAACTAGTTGATTCAAATAACTAGGACAAACTAATTTCTTAGGATTTCATAATAATTTACACTTGAAACAATATTTTGTCTTCCTCGCACGTATTTATGTTTATTATAAATATTTAATCACCCTAGATGTATGCGTCGTCGTTGTTTGTTGTCGTTTCTGTAATTTCAAGTTCTTTTTGTTGTCTTTGATTGAGAAACATACAAGTAGATTGGTATTTAGAGATTCAAATGAAAATTTGCTCACATGCAAATCAAATTTAAAGATAAAGTATTAGATTTGTGGAAACGATTGGTTCGACCGAAGATCAAAGCAGTGAGTCTGGGCTGATTAAAAAAGGTGCGTACATTGTAGATTTCCTATTTTTTTTGTAAGCATTAGGGTTCATGTTGTATGTCCCAATTTATTGACAATGCATCAACTACACTGAAATATTCTCTTGTGGAACATAAAAATAATAGTACCTATACGTGAAATTGTATGGCATCATTAAATGATACACACTTGACTGTAAAATATATTAAATATTTATGGATATTATGTAAAATTGGTACATCGTCAATAATGAGGATGCTTGTTTTAGAGAATGTATTTATTTTGTGAACGTAGAATGCGCAATTTTTCATGAAAAAAATTATCATTTGAAAAAAATTATGAAAATAAATTAGACAGGAAGCTTTTATGATAGTTGTAAAAATTGTCATTGCATCTGTACTTCTCTGTCCTACTCTCTTTAATCACTTAATATTGTGTTGTTTATTTCTTACTGTTTTCTTAACATCTTGTCATTATTAACAATTTCCAACCGATCATAAGCATTTTTAATATTATGTGTTTGACACTATAATTTTCTTCAATAAGTCCATTGCTTCGACAATTTCGTGTTTTTGAAAAAAAAAAAAAAAAAAATCATTCACTTGAAATTATATCTTATGTAGTATTTAACATGATTTATGATGGATCAAAAACACGAGATTTTAAATATTCACTAGTTGAAGTCAATTTTTTTTTGTTCCAGGATCGCAAGCAGATGGTTCGCGCTCAATAAAAAAAAAATCAAATGCCGATCGAGTGTCTTTTCTTCAAAAAACTACCTATACAGCGCTCGTACATCTTTGCAACAACAGGATTTACCTAAAACAATAAAAACCATGGACTCCGCGACGTTTCGATGAATGACCTCTGGAGCACAAAACGAAATGTCGAAAGAGACGTCCGAGAGGGAACTGAATATCCTGTGAAGCTGCGATGAAGCTTTCGATACACTTACAAACAACAAAAATACCACCACACATTTACATACAAATGCGCACACGTTAAATAAAAAACACATTCACACGTGGCACATTCCAGCGGATTTTTAAAAAAATATTTATTTTAACGATGGTGATTGTTAAAACGTGTCAGCTGCAAATAATGAGGTCAGGGAATACCGTAAGTTACATTTTTAATCTTTATGACGTGGTTACTAAAATAATGTGCTTTGATAAGAAGGACGCTTTGTGTGACTTGTCAATTGCAATGTATATTAAATAGAAGACGTGCGCGTGAAAGTGTCAGTATTTAGATAAAAAATTATGTCCCATTTTTATAATACGAACCTTTCTATTACGTAGACTAGCAAAATCATATATTCATCATATCGATCGATATGTTTCGAGTTTGTGTTGAAAAAAAAAAAAAAAGATTGTTTTAAAAAAGTGATTCACTTTTTTTTTATTATTTAATTATAATACGCAATTTATCTTATTTATTCTGAATAGGGTTTTTACAAACCGCAAAAAGTATTTAAAAGCATTATTTATTATTATCTTAAAATTTAGCAAGTGTAATGACAAAACACGCTCTCAAATGGAGTTTAATTTTAGCTATCTCTTAATCGCGTATAAAAGTGACTATTATAGGTGAACTTGATAGTTGACGCTACTTCAAGGAAAAATCGATCAGTATATTCATGATTTATGTGCATCTAGAACTTTGAACGGGATTTATGTTTTGAACAAAAAGTACGACAGAGTTTACAGGCCTAGGAACCGTCTCCTTGTGTTTCAATCGATCAAACGAATGTTCGTAGCTTTTATCTCTAGTTGTTAAAATTTGACTTGCACGATATTTTGTACATATGAAAAAAAAAACTTATGATTAGAGACATAACTAGACCCGCATTTTTTTACGATCGTTACGAAAGCTGTACGAAGTGAGAGAACAAATGGAAAGACAAACAAGCAATTGATTTCCAACTCTGCACATTAAATCAAACTATGCACGTTGCTATATTTAATTTTATCACTTTTAAACACGTATTGGTGATGAAAATAATTTCGAATAGAAAACTTGATTGTTTTACTCTAAAGATAAAAAACTTGCATGTTTCGCGTGACGATTGAAATTTTTTAAATTACTGATGCAGTACTTATCCAGCTAAAAATTTGCAAATTTTCGCGTAGTTTAGTTAGTTATAGGTGCGCTCGATAACTTTCGTTACTTTCCAATTACGCATTATTCAATTATAAATATTGATTTATATACTCGTTGATAATTTTTCCAAAACATTGAGGTTGTTCGTGCCTTAGGTGATACTGTGTAATGTGCAGAATATCCCACATTCGCGACGAACAAAATGAAACTAAAAAAAAAAAAAAGTTTGTACGCTACTCAAAGTAAAGAACAAAAAAAAGCAGATTTTACCGACAATATTTCACGAGGAACTTTAAAGAAGTAGTTCCACTGGATAGGGAGAATCGTCCGTATTGTTGTAAGCAGCGAGATTTCTGCGTACGCACGAAACAGCCGAACACAGCGATAAGTATAATACGTACATTATAACATGCAGTACGTAAAACATGTCCGAAACAATCCAATGAAAAGAAGCTGATGCACGCGGTGGAAAAATCTTGTCAGCAACCAAATGTTTCTCTGCCCTCGGGCGCAACGCTTGTACGATATGCGATAGAGTAACGTGTTAGCGCTTTGATTTATAATAAACGTTTTATCTTGTAATAAAAACCTGCGTCTTTCAGTAGCTGTGTCCCGAATCGTACACTATTCCCTTTCACAGTCCACACAACAAGTACTTGACCTGCACACTCAAGCTCGGTCGACTCGTCTTCTCCGGAGCAAAGAGCGAACGAAAGAAAATCGCCCGTCGCGGGAGTTGAACACAGAAAAGAAGACGCGCACGATGTACGAGCACAAAAAGATCGATGCCCCTGCCCGTATGATGCAACAATACGCGTATACGCGATGATCAAAAGATAGCTTTCGCGTCAGCGAGCTCGGGCCGGAGCTTCCGCCGCCCCGGCAGTCGTACGGCTATTTCTGTTGGGCGAAGGACAAGTTTCTATATGCACAATATCGGAGGGACGAGCGCGCTTTTTTGCCCCCGCGACTCGTCCCGCCCCTTTGCGCGAAGGTTTTGCAAAATTAATACAGTATACTCGCACCCTGACGAGGGAAATGCAAAAAAGGCGCTACGGAGTAACACTGTGTCGCAGCCCGAGACGCATTCGACCCCCCCCCCCCACACCCCCCCCCCCCCCCCCCCCCCCCCCCCAACCATGGGCGAAGACGCGCGCGTTCCCGCTCTGTCCGCAACATTCGTCAGAGTTTATCTACTTATAACAACGGACGCGCCGACGGTGGGCGAAAGGCGCGGGTCCGCGCGGGTTGATGGAACACGCGTGCCGATGAAGGATGGAAAGGGGGGAAAGGGAAAGGTCGGCGGGTCCGACGCGCGCGCAGTCGGCCGCCGGTGTTTCCTCGCTCCGGCTCGTGGCGGGACCCCGTTGACCGTCGCCGGGTGTGCGAGTTGATGGTGCTCGTTGTTGTTCGGTGTTACATACACGGTGTGCTCTTTTTTTCGTCCGAACGACGAAGCACCGCCCCTCGCGGGAACTCGCCGAAAACTCCGCCACCCGCGGCATCGCCTCGATCCTGCGATCCGCCGACCTGCACCGCCGCACAGCTGTCCGCAGGTAAGTGCGAAACGCATCCCCCGGCCCGCGTTGAGGAACAAAAACAAAGCCCTCGACCTCGCGCTCCATTAATCTCCGGCGGCGGGGACAAAGGCGCCGGGAGCTGTCCCCCTCCGCAACGTTTTTTTCTTCTTTTTTTCTGTTTTTTTCATCTCCGACACCTCATTAGGCGCTCTGGGCGGGCGGCGGAACTAAACTGCGCTAAAATTGAACGTCGGACAGAACAGCGCGAACCTGGTGTGGGGGGGGACAAAGAGTAATGGCACTGTGTTTTCGTTCCTTTCTTTCGGAAATACCCATACAGCGCGAAGCTAGAGGGCGAATCGCGACGGTGTAAATATAAATACAGAAGGCGGCCGGTGCTTTGTTTCGGGGATTCGTTTTGAAATGCAAAATGTGGAATCGACTCGACGAGGAGGCTCATTGTCTCGGCGCTAAACTAACGTCCCCGTAGGCGTTGGTTGTCGCGGAAGGGTAGACAGTTTGGGTTTCAAATTTTCCGATGCGCACCCTTTGTTCCCTCGAGCTTTTTTGGGGGTGGGGCGGCATAGGAAATCCGTCACTGCTGCAGACGGGGGCTCGACAGGTATAAGTATAGGGTAGTATGGGGGTAGTTGTATATTCATCGGCGTCGAATGTCCAGACTAATGTGGATACTTTGCGCGAGTTCAACGGGCGCTGCAAAGTCCTTGTGCGTTTATTTATAAGAGTGAGCTAAGACGTTTCGCCGGCTGTGAAATAAGTTATGTATGATAAGTACTGCGGCGCGTCCGGTTTCAAGAGCGCGTGCCGCGGTAATGCGGTTGAGGAAAAGTTGATGGCAGGTCTGGTCCGGATTTGTCGTCGGGGAGTTATGGAAGATATTGTTGAGTGTTTTTTTTTCTGGCGTCTGTTGCAATATTTCAATGGTGAGAAGGTCAACGATCTTGGAAACGAGGACAGTCGCGAAAGATAATTTAATGATGTATTTATACAAGCAGTAAGAAGGAATGTTTTATTCACTAATAGTGTGGTAGAATATTTAATTTTGTTATACATATACTTTATTTACATGAAAGCGGGATGGCAAACAATTTTAGTTTCGAAATTGGAAAAAATGTAACCCATAATTTTATACATGATACATTCATTTGTTACCAAAAAAGTGCAATCTCTGGGATCAAACGATAGGACGAACATTTGTTTGACTGCAGATTGTCGTATGAAAAAAAAAAAATACAAAAAAAAAAAAAGATCCGAGTTACTATTTACTTCTAGAATATCTCCTCCTACGCGATAAAGAATCTTGATGGTAACTTTTCCGTTAAAAAATCGGGATAAGTATAGTACCTTTTTCTTCCGAGGCGTTGACACGTAACTGACGATGACACGAATGTAGGTTTTATGTAACAGGTGCAGTGCTTGAACGGGCGTGGATTAGAAGCTTGTTATTTGTAAGAAGTGATTTGACACCAACATTCACACAGTAGAGTGGATTTATAGTTCTTTCGAGGTACAATTCAATATTAAATAAAAGTGCTACAATAATACTGCTGCTTTTAAACCATACCATTTTTTAAAGTCTAGATCCTTTATTTTTTGCCAGTTCGCACAAATTAAGGTGTCAGGCAATATAATTAAAAAAGAGCACGCTCTACCACAAAACTAATACGGTAAAAAGTACACCTGAAAATCACGAGGAAAATCATATGAAAATCGTGAAATTTCAACATTATTACAAGCAGTTGAATATTATACACTTACAGATTTGTCCATTTTATAACCACACTCTGCGAATGCAATAGCATATTCGCACTGGTCACTGTTTCTTGGAACTGTAATTCAATGAAAATATACAATATTTTATTCTGGGAATCAAAAAGCAATATAGAATTTTATTTTAAACTCATGCATCTCATACCGTCGTTGTAACACGCAATTCCTACTCTCCGAAGCTTCTTTTCAGTTTCTTCTTCGACCAATGTTGCGGATCTCTCGATATCTTCCAGCCGAGGATTACCGTCCTTGTCCATCTAAAAAAAATAGATATAACTTTCCAAATAATTATGGTGTCAAAATAATACACGATCAACGGGAGGTAGAATGTCAGCAAACCCTTAAAAGTTCATGAGTTTTATCAATTTTGATAGTCGTTAGGATTACTTAAAAATGAGTTGAAAAATGATGATCTATAAATAATAAACATAATACTTACGGTTTTTAACATTATCGACATACATCTGAAGAAGCACATAAGATTTCGATCTCTTGGAAACTCTCCATTGTGAGTATTCGCGACTAATTCTACCTTAACAAAAAGAAGTTTTTATAATTAGTATCATAATTACATATACCTTTTTAACGAATGAGGTACACAATTCACGCACCGTCCGAAACTCCAATCTTACGCTTGCAACTGCTGACCACGGGCTTTAATAAGTTTCTGAGATCCTCTATGTCCAGTTTCTATGGAACATAATTGACTGTACACTGATCGCTCAACAATAACAACACTTTTTTACAGCATAAATAATAATGAAATAACGAAAAAGTCGTACCGACTGTGCATCTGACCCATGGTACCTTGCGATAAAAACGACTGTCACTAAGTAAACGTAAATTCTCATTTTTCTTTCAGGAGAAAACTAAAGAAACCAATAATTCGTCATCAAAAATTGCGACACCCGTTGAACATCTTCTCCAAATTTTCCTGAGCACGAACTTTTATACCAAATGCAGGTTCGAAACCATCAAGTCAGCTAACGATTCTGACATGTAAGATGATGAGCAGGTGACACCGAAAAAATAAATTACAGACTTGGGGCGTTTGAAAGTGACGGTGTCCAAGAATAATGGACTATTGCCAATGTTGATTCTTGGAAGCTCATCCGAAGCTTATTATGATAACGTAACACACGCACTGCACATCCAGTGGCGTTTTGTTTCACGAATCATTAAAAATTTCGAGGAAATTTAACACCTAGGATCATTCAATCAACTGCTATTAAATATAAGGGTGAATCCTAAAGATCTACTTTTATCATTGTGGTTTACTCTGTCGATAAAAGACAGACTCAAAATCAGCAAAACCTAAAACCACATGTATTTGATAAGAGTATTCATTGTCATAATAAGTTGAAGTTAATGCGTGAATGTCAACTCTAAACTTCCTATAATTATAAATAATGCTGTCATCAAGTGCACGTGATCTAGGATTTTGCTGATTTCTAAGCCATATTTAAATAAATAAAAAAAAAAAAATAGTTTACCTACAGAGTAAATAACTGTGACATTACTAGACCCTTTTGGATCACGTAAAAGAAAAAAAATCAAACACCCACAAACAGATTTTTTTCTAACGATTTCTGATGTAAAAAGCTCATGCAAAATTATATATTGTGAAACCGACTAGTACCACTGTTAAGGTAGCTCCCTTGCGAAAATCTCCGGAATGAAATATGTTTCATTTAATAGATTTTGATCTGCTGAATCCAACGGTGTCTTTGTTTATACCCCGAGAGGGTCAAAATCTCGAGATATTTCAGCTCAAAGTTGTACTTTTTAACATGAGCTCATACAGAAGAGCATTTAAAAATCAGCTGTACAAGCACTTTCCGACTCAAAATAAAAAACCTGAGCAGACATTTTATGATGTACTTGGAGAAAAAATTCCGTTCTTTTCAATTCTGTTTTGGAAAATGCTGGTAACGGGTCATTTTCAAAAGATATTTGCCAAGAAAGACGTGAAAATCAGTTTTATGGTTATGAGACCGACACTAGAAGAATACCGACACTGCTGTACGTATATATATATATATATATATATATATATATATATATATATATATATATACACGAGTCAAACTCTCCTACTTGACTAGAGCAGTTGACAAGGGAGTTACCTTAAAAAGTGGTGAAAATCGACGTTCAAGGAAACTAAACGAAATATTAGGGCGGTGATAAAATTGTTTGAACTGCGTACTTTTCAATCTTCATCCATTCCGGATATTTTTCTGAATCTTCTCTAGCTTACCTGATGGCTGGATTCGAGTTTTAGACTACGGAGGTCGCTAATCATCTCCATCCCGTTTATACAATCGATCGTATTTACTGCAGGCAGATTTTCTTTCTTACCGGTAGGGTAGTTACTGCACGCTAGGTAAGTATTCGCTGTGTTCAGTGTAAAATTGTCGCCATCTGATGCCAGAATAGTTCGGACTTGCCGGACATTTGAGGACTTAATGCATTGTCGATCGCAAATAATACAAGTTTACGGTTTTATTACAATGCTAATCGTGAAATCTATGAGGGTTACAATAACTGTGAATATTGTGGTTATCCACACTGTCAAATGTAAAAGCAAAAAGTTACACCAACGTTCGTAATGACGAAACAAAGATTCCACGGAAGCCCGTAACATAACTTTGATTTCATAGTGTCGAAGCACAACAAACTGAGCTGACTCGTAAAGTGACGCGAGTATGACGTGAGTAACCGTAATTGATGTCTCCACCGAGCCATGTTAGCATGTCACGCGCTTTATTTTATTCACTAACATTCATTCATTTGTTGCGTTAAGTTCTTTAATTTCTTTTCAATAAAGTATAGCTGTGAAGTATGCGCTTACTATGAATCCCATTATCTTTACGTCTGACAACCTACATGGTTGAAAATCTCAATAATACACAGTCGATAGTGCATTAAGACCTTAAATGTCCGGCAAGTCTGCACTTTTCTCTCACCATGGGCTCTGCTGTCGTTATTTTTTACCTCCTCCAGCAACTTGCACACAGCGAATATGTATTACTTGACTTAACTTGAGAAGGTTTCAATTAGATATAGGATATGGTTAACTGATTTCAGGTTCTATTTTAATATGTGTGTAAGAGATACATTGACCATCAAGAAGCCATTTTGATCTGCCTCTTTTTTCATCCGTGGTTTATAGTTATTTTGTCAAATATTACAATCTAGAAAGTCCCGTTTATATATGATGCACCCCTCGTACATGAACGTCCGCAGGTCCGGAGTCGGCAAACAATTCTCACGTGCAACATGATGATAAGGTGATGCTAAGACTAAAGTACATACTTGGGAAGTTGAAAGATTATTGATTATTACCGATACTGTTTATCAGAAGCTCCTCGGGAATTCTTTTTGACAAAGTAAGTACCCGCATATTTTCTCGGGTTTTATTGAAGGAAATATTGAAAAATTGGAAAGAGTTAATCCCAGAGGTTTTTCGAATTGACTCTAAAATTAGTACTAAAACAACTCGGTTACAATTTTTTCAGGTCGGCTGATTATAAACTTATGACTTAGAAACTCAATATAGGAATTTTATTCATGGTTTTTTATTTCTCTTATAAAATTTAAACTTATTTGTAAGAAATAAACAATATAAAACTGAAATGAATAATTCATAAATATTAAGCATTTTATTTTTAATGTGTATCTTTTTAAGTTTTACAGTATATGAACGAACATAAACATTGAGGATGAAAATTTTGTAAAATAGTAGTGAATAATTAATATATATATAATATTCGAGAATTGAGCTGAACGACAATATTATATTTCAATTTTTGAAGATCAATTTTTTTTTCTTGTTACATGTTGAAGTATCAGACAATATTTGAAGAGAGCTCCTTTCCAATCTTAATACGATACGAAGTACAACTGAAAAATCATGATAAAAATTATTTTAAATGATATGGCGTGCAGCCCAAAATTGAATACTTACTGATTTATCCTTGTTGTAAAAACACAAGATAAATTCGAATGCAAATTCGCATGCGTCGCCATTATGAGGAACTGCAAAATTATAAAAAATGTTATAGACTGAAATCAAAGTGCTGTAAATATATTCATTCCTATTTCAAACAACATTGATGTATCCCATATACAAAGATATTATAGAATAGAAGGACTAGGGAAGGCATCAGGTCACTATTAAGTAGAATACTAAGGTGGTTATATTCGGGCAGGAAGGTAAGAAGTGGCTCTCCTAATTGGTTGGGCAGATAATTAACTATAAGGTGCAAATAAAAAGCAAAATCACCGCGTCTTTTTTCTCTTTTCAACGAAATCCCATGTACAGTTATACAGTTGATTATGCACCTAGGGCGGGAAAGTAAATAATGTATATTGCTGAGGCGAAGCCGAGGGTGTCAAACATGCGATCTAATCATTATCTACTTCCGCCCGTGGTGCATATACTACGTTTCGATCTACCTCGACTTAAAATAGCATTCTCACTTTCGTTTAGAAGGATTAAAGTACTACTTTAAGTCGAGATACGTCAAAAATATCTTTATCATCGCATACCCTCTTCCAAACATTCAAGTCCATATTTTCGCATTTGTACTTGAATGTCATCACGAATGAGGACGAATGCTTTCTCGAGATCCTCCGGTCGAGTGATACCATCCTTATCCATCTATGAACAAATTAATTTTTAGATATTTTAATTAATAATTACTGTTTGTGATTATAACTAAAAGCTCGATGTGGTAAAACTTTGAAAAAAAAACTCAAGTTATACAGATCAAATCGTATACAATTATTATTGTAAACAATAAATATGTATATATTAAAAACGTTTACAACGCTTTCTCCCCATAATTTTAGTCACATGCAAGTAGCTTGGAGAAATAAATCATTTTCTATTTCTGTAGTTTAATAAATATAAATTTGTCATCAGCTTTTTGTAATTTTAAATCTAAATAAAATAATAAGTATGAAATATCCTTACAGTCTTTAGCATCATTGACATGCATTTGTAATAGCACATAAGAGGTCGTTCTCTCGGAAACTCTCCTTTTTCAGTGTTCGCGAGCATCTCTGCGCAAAAATGAATAACCCAACACCAATGAATTATTTTTATCGTTTTTTAAAGTCTTTTTTTTATTTTTTAATATCATCTCTTGGTGGACTCATCCTTAATAGCAAAAATGTTTTCTCGAGTTTATGCATATCGAGTACATCGATGCACATAATACCTTGACGGAACTTTAATCTTGTTGTAGCAATATCAATCGATACCATCGGTATTTGTTTATGTAGTCGGTCAATAAAATTTTCGGACTATTACATTTTAAAAACGAACGAATTAAATATACCTACATACCGCTTGTAATTCCAGTTCTACGCCTGCACACACTGCTCATGGGCTTTATCAAGTTCTTGAGACCTTGTATGTCCAGTTTTTGCTGAAAACCAACATAAACAACGTGTACACCCATTTCATGGAATTCAGTCTTTTTACAGCATAAATGATAACGAAATAACGAAAAATTCGTACCGACTGTGCATCTGATCCATGGTACCTTGCGATAAAAATGACTGTCACTAAATAAATGTAAATTCTCATTTTTCCGTAGGGACAAAACTAAAGAAACCAATAATTCGTCATCAAAAATTGCGACACCCGTTGAACATCTTCTCCAAATTTTTCTCAGCACCAACTTTTATACCGAATGCAGGTCCGAAACCATCAAGTCAGCAAACGATTCTCACACGCAAGATAATGATCAGGTGACACCGAGAAAATAAATTACTGACTTTGGGTATTCAAAGTGTCGGTGTCCAACGGTAATTGATTATTGCCGATGCCATTTCTCGGAAGCTTTGCCCACTTCCGCACATTCGAATTCTTATTTAAGAACTGTTACGAAATTCGAGCAAGTATAGCTTTGAGGTTGACATGAGAATTAAACGAAACAATGCCCGGAAGCAAATTTTCTTAAGAAAAAGAGGTAAATCCCTTTGAAAAGGTTCCAGGGTTTCAGCAGGAAAATGTGTGAAGGAGAATGATAACATCTCAAACAATCGTAAATCATACTCGAATTTTTTTTGAAAAACATTCGAAACGAAATATTCTTTGGATAGGTAGTGCATTATTTAATATTTCAGAACAATATATATATTACCTGAAACAATAATCTATAAAAACAAACAAATTCAGTCATTTTTAAATAACCAATCATCTCAAGTAAATTTTTTAAACTGTATGAAATTTTTTTTTTAAATGGTGTATTTTCCAAAGAAATTTTAAGACATACTGAGATTAATTTGCAAATAATTTTCGGATCGACACGCTTCTCAATTTTATTTATTATGTTGCGACCTTACACTCATAGCCATCAATCAATATGATCCTGGTTCCTGAGTTGCTTACGGTCACAGCTGAATAGTGGAAAAATGGTTCGTTCTCGTATTGAAAAATATCGCGAGAACAGCGTATGAACCTTGTACGAAGAACTCTATTCAGTTTTGTACGATAATTTTACGCAAAACTCCATCTGTACGTAATTTAAGAATATCCCGCAATGCACTACAATCGGTCCGTTTAGAACACAAATTTTTTACTTTGCATCGCGCAAAAGTACGGAAACCGAAAGTAGAATAAAAGAATGCCCCCCGCCCCCTATACACTTGTACGCACTACCCCACCCCCCCCTCCAAACAAAAGGAGCATCCTCCCGCGTCGGAGGAAAGGGACGACACCGGAAAAAAGAGCTCCCCCGATTTTTTCCTCATCTCGCATCGCTCTTCCATTATCCCCCGGCGTCACCGCGCGCGCCGGGAAGATCGCGATGAAAATTTAATAAATCCCGTCTCGCACGGGACGAAGGAGAAGAAGCCAGGGTGGGGGGGCAGCCAATTTACGGATTTAAATATGCGCGGCGATGGGCCGCGAATACCAAAGCGCCGTCGGGGGGGGGATATTATTATTCCCGATGTTGGCGTTACATATATACGTCGCGCGCGGGTGGGATTTGGTTTTTCCCATCGCGAAGGAACGACCGCGACTCGTGGCGAATGAAAAAAAAAAAAAAAAAGTGCGGAGGGGCGCCGCGTGCTGATTGCTAATGCGCCTCTGCCGGTGAGGAATGACGATATTTCCGGGAGGATGTATACATGACGTATCAAAGCGGGAGGAGCCGCCGTCGTCGTCGTCGCGCGTTTATTTATCTCGCTTCGAAATGAATCCGTGTACCCGGTGCGAGCGCCGCTGCCGCGGGAGAGGGGCGAGGAAGTTGCGGATTCGAATCGCGGGCCCTCGCCGCGTGTATATATCGAGGGGAGGCTGAGTTATGGGCGCGAAGATCGAGGCGGGCCATATTTTCGCCGGCCGGCTTTTCCCCCTCGGGTTATTATGGAAATTCCGGAGGGCCGCGGCGGCGATTAATCTCCGCGCGGGTTTTGTAATCAGAGTTCCGCGCTGAACGGGCCTCTCTCTCTCTCGGCTGTTGAAAAATCGGGGATGTTGAGGATGAGGGATGGGCGTGGTTTTTCAAGTTTCGGGTTTTTGTTGTGGCTGCGGGATACACGTGTCGGTGTTCGATTTGCCGTCGGTACTTGAAGATTGACGAGTGTGAATGTATTTTTGATAAAAAAAACCGGGGATACGTTTCTCATACATTTCGTGAAAATTGGGAGGAGATTTGTGCATCATTCGAGGAAAATTATCAACCTAGAGCGATATGACTTTTTTAGTATGATAATATTCCTTGATGCCTTGAGAATGCGTGTATGAACGATAATGACAGATCTTGTTGTACATTGAGCATTTCTTTTTTTTTTTCATACCTACCACAATATCTTTCGACTACCAACGTAAGCCTATCATATTATGTTTCAAGTTGCCGATATCTTCAGGGTTTCGTGAGTTTTCTTGGGTTAGTTTTTTTTTATGTGCATTGTTGTACGCTATTTTTACAAAGAAGGTCAAAAAGATTGGTCAAATTTTCTTACAATTTAAAGACGATTTACTGCTGAGCTGCCACAAATGATTTTACAAGCGAGATAAGCGTTTATTATCCACTGTTGACGCTTTTGCGTGCCGAAGTGAAAAAAAAGTTTATTCCTGCCTGCACGTAACTCCAAAATCGCGTCCGTGCGTGTATACAAGGTAACTCACCTCGCATGTGCAGCCTTACGGGTGTATTTTTAGAATAGCCGGTTCGCCGATGAATTAAAACAAGTGCATGTATCAATGCAAACAGATGCCGTCGGACACTTGTTCAAACGCGAGATAATCATCGTATAACATATCCTTCAGTCGTCGCAATCGTACCACAAGGTGCAAAAGTAATTACGAATTTCAGCGTAAAAATACACCCGCACGCACCGGATCAATCAAGCCCAGAAGGCCATTATCATTACAACAATACGCACGGATCGGCCCGTCTGCTTTTTCCTCCTCCTCCTCCGCCAGCGGCGCAGCAACAGACTCTCGCCTCCCGATAGTATCGGCCCCCGGCTTGCAGCGATCGTCCTGATTTACGGGCTCTAATTACGGTGGGCCGCCCGATCCGCCCCGAATCAATACACCCCGTCCTCGCTCCCCCGATTCATCCGCGCGTCAGAGTCTTCTCGGGCCTGGTTGCAACTTCTTCGCCCGCCACGTGTCCGCGAGACCGATCGTTCCCGCGTCAGCGCAAACAAAAAAAAAAAAAAAAACAAACCAGAGCCGATACAGATTCATCATACGAGTTCGTTACGAGCCTGCGGATCCGATCCTCCTCCGCCGCAGCAGAGCAGCGGACGAAACGAGAGAGCCCCGTGAATCTCCCCTCTTCGCCCCCCTGGGCGTCTTTTTCGCAGCGAGCCGAGGCGGAGGAGGAGGAGGGCCGCTAATGAAAGCGAATGGAATTTATTGTCTTTCTCGCGCGTATCTGGGCATCGCGTCTGCGGGTGATAATCTGCAGGAGAGGGGGGGGGGGGGGGGGGGG
>JAPYYV010010694.1:0-14539 GCA_030522625.1 Copidosoma aretas | reverse complement strand
ACTTTGATAAATCTAACGAATCTTAGAGAAGGGGGGTCATTTGTTCACAAGGAATACCTAATACATATATATATATATATATATATATATATATATATATATATATATATATAAATATTTGTAAAGATGATATTTTCTTGGCTCTACACAGTGGGGCAAAATGTACAAAATTCTGCCTCCGCCTCATTTTTAATCGATTTACTTGAAATACAAAATTCACGTCTAAAAATTGGTTATTAAGGGAATTGGATGTTATGATAACAAATCTATTATTACACTTGTAGAATTACTAATGGTGGATCCAAGATGGCGTTCAAAAAATTAAAAATTCTTTGATTCAGGTATAAAAATCAGTTATCAGGTATATTTTATATCGCTGATAACGAATTTATCAAATTTGTAAAAGTTTAAATGGCTTATACCAGATAGCGTAAAATAAAATTATAAGTCAACTGAACCTCAAAAATAGTTAAGGCTGGTATTATAGGTCTTGGTTTGCGAATCAAACTCAACAAGTTCCACATAAAATATCTAATATGGTGGCCATAAAATCATTGGAATGTAACTTGGGGCATAAAAATTATATTTTTTGTGTGATTTTGCTATCATCAGGGTAATAAATCTGGTTTTCTAACCCGATTAGGCCCAGAAGCCTAAAAAATTTATAATTTGTTTGGTCGCCATCTTTGATCTGCCATTTTTAATTTGACAAATCTGATAACAGATTCGTCATTTGCGACATAAAATATACCCGTTAACTAATTTGCATACATTCACATTAAAATGTGTAACTTTTTGGTCGCCATCTTGGATCCGCCATGTGTAATTATACGTATCTAAAAAAAATTCGTTATCAGCGACCTAAAATTAACCCGATAACTGATTTTTATACCTTAATTAAGAAGTTTTTTATTTTTAGGCCGCTATTTTGGATCTACTGTTTTAAATTTTTTGAAAGTGGCAGTAAAGCATAAAAGTGTATACAATTTTTTATACTTCCTTAAAATGCCAAGTAAATAGATTTAAAAATGAGGTGAAATCAGAAATTTGTCCATTTTGTCCCACTGTGTTCCCTTTCTCGCCCCCCGCTATTTACGAGTGGATAGGGTCCTTGCCTGAAAATCTCTATTTGGTCCGTAGAGTAGGTTATCAAAAAAAAAATTGGACACGTACGTTTCATTTTTTTGTTTAACGAAAAATGCCAAATCTAGAGCATATGAACGTTTAGGAGTGGGGGCTGTATAACGTCATACCTGTATAAAATCCAGTGCATAATCGACTACAGGTATGATGTCACGCGTAACTTTCATACGGTATGTCTCAGTCAGTTTTCATTTATATTAAAAGGTAAAAACTACGTGTCGAATATTTTCTGTTAGTCTACCTGATGTACCCAATTAATTAAACAAAGAATTTTACACAAGAACCCTATTCTGTCAATTTCCACGTGTTTTGTACGATCGGCATTTGTTTTGATCCTTTCTCCCCGCAACCTCCCGACATTGGGCCCTGTATGAATTTGCTTGTGTTCTCCGTATTTTACGTCAAAAATATTTTTCCAGTTTGAAAGCCTCTTTTTAGCCCCCCTTAACCCCCTCTATTCTGCTTTGACTTAATTTTATTTTTAGTATTCTCGTGTCATTAATAATCTGTACTATCCAGAGCCCCCTGCACTACCACCACCGCAGCCCTTGCTGGACCTCTTGCTATTTATGTTGTAATTCATTCTATTTTTACGTGCTTCGAAAATCTTCACTTGTTTTTAAGCCCCCCCCCCCCCCTCCTATCTGTCCCTCTCGCTAAGGCTGTCCCTGACCCCCATTTCAATAAACTACCACCCACAAAACATCTTTATACTAAGTCCACGCAGTTTCCAACATTCGAGCAAAAGCGGTACCACCGCAGTGCAAATGACGCTGTTCGCTTTGCCATAAAGTTTTCATCGGTTTTATTGGTAAGTTAATAAAAATACAAGTATGTGTTTGTATCAGTGCTTCTATGCATACGGTCAATCTCCATAAAGTTATCATTACTTTTTTATACAGAAAGTTCTTTGTCTACGTATATATGCTCGCTTATTTATATATTATAAATTATAAAATCCTTAATATAGCTTTAGAAAACACTTTCCCCACCATTCTCATAAACAGCATTGAAATAATAAGGATATCTAATGTTAATTGATTTTTTATCATAAGTACGAGGCTTTGCTCCCTGCGAGCTCCGCGCACTAACCTTCGCCATTGCATCATATCAATTTCCATGATTTTTTCAGGAAAATCAAATGATTAGCTAGGGTTTATCACAACATAGGGTTTTAATTTCTTTTTCATGGAAATCACTTTTTGTTAAATGTTTCATAAACTTGATTTCAAACTTACCCGCGCTTGACTAGTCTCAGATAATTACAAAGCGAAAAAAGAGGCTTTATCGCGTGACGCATCCCTTTTTTCTCTGTAGAACATTAGAGATGATAAATAGAAATTTAATAGCATCTGACGGACAGCAGCTCCTCAACATTGATCTAATACTTTTTTAAATATTTACATAGTCTTATGGAACTATTTTTATTTCTTTATATATTGATAAGGGGACTTCTACCTTATTTAACAGATTATTTTTACGACTAGCTCAAATTTATCATGAAAATATGTACTTTGTCATTATTTATAGTAAATATAATTTTGGATGTGAAACATTTTATGGCGGCCAGTAAACAGCCGCGTGAGGAGAAATATGCCACGAAAAGTATGGTCCTCTCCTCCGTTGCTGTTCACCCCACCACTACGGCACTCCCTCTAACTATATATTTACGGTAGAACTTGTATACCTATATACACCTTATACTATACATATCGATGCCTGGGAAGGACAGGGTACTATCTTAAATTTCGGCTGAAGAAGGTACTATCTCGTTATCTCGTTTAGAGCCCAGACAAAAATACTATCTCGGCGCTGCAGAAAAAAGGTACTGTCTCGGCAAAGCGGGAAAAGATACTATCTCGGTGAACCGGAAAAAAGTACTATCTCGGCGCCACAGAAAAATTGTTGTATCTTGGATCAGCGGATGAATGATTGACTTGTTTTCTGCACTCTGAGAGATATCAGAGATATTCACTTTTTTCCGCCAATTCGAAATCATTTCGTTTTTTTTGAAGCCGAAATACAGCATTTTTTCTGTGGTGCCGAGATAGTACCTTTGCTCGCTTCGTCGAGATAGGACCTTTTTCCTGCAGCGTCGAGATGGTACCTTTCTCAGCGCTCTAAACGAGAAAGTACCTTCTTCAGTCGAAATTTGAGATCGTACCTTGTTCTTCCCAGGCGACGATATACACTATTGTATGCGGTCATATATATTTTTTCCCTTGTGTTCTCCGTTTCCCTGTTGTGGATTTCTTTTTGTCTCCCCCCCCCCCCCCTATCGTCCCTTATAGCCCTCACAGCCCCCGCACAAAATAAGGGAACATTCTATTGTTTTCTCCACTATTCGTACTTGAATATTTTCATCCAACTCCCCCCCTCCCCCCCTCCTCCTCCGTACCCCCACACGATTTTGTTGGGCCCTTCTGACACGCCCTAGTAAAAACTCGATTGTTTTTTCGTGATTCTAACCCAAGATAATCTGTGTTTCACCCCCCCCCCCCCCCCAACAATATTTGTCTGCCCTCCTAAGCCCCTTCATCCCTCCCACACACCCTAAAATCCATTTTATAACGACCTCTATACTCACATTAATGTAAACTTCAAATATATAGTACAAATTCATGTATCCACATTCATTCTATTTATTTGTATTATATTGTCTTAGATGTTTCCGAAAATTTAAAAATATAATGTTGATAAGATCATAGTTCTTTTTTTTCAATAATATAAAATGTATTTGGAACTAGTACACAATCGAAAATTATGAAATGGTCTAACTTCTCAAAGAAATAGTAGATTACGACACAAGGCTAGAAAGTTCGATTTCCATGTGTGTGGGATCTGGAGCCGAGGCTTTATAACCTGCACACTTGGGTATCGAATATTTCTGGCCGTGTGTCGTATACTATTTTTCTTCATGCTCACTCGAAAGTGCGTTTGATGTATTAACTTTTATCTTGTAAACTCGCTATTGACAGTGCTGGCTGTATAGCTCGACTATACCTATATCTATACTTTCACTTTCGTGCCACTCGATCGTAGCGCGCTCTCTCAGCCATCTCTCACCGCGTTGCACGGTGTCTGCTGCTGATGCTCTTGCTCATCAGCTGAGTAGGTGATGGGGATTAGGAGATGCGGGGGTGGCCCCCCCGACTTTGCCGAGACGGAGCTGAGGCGAGGATTTTGCTGGTCGGAGCGGGAAAAAAAAACAAATATGAAAAAAAGCAAATGAATTGCTAAAAAGTAGCAAGCGTATATACGTCGCTTTGAATCGCGTGTTGAGTTAAGGTTAAGTGCATACATACGCTGTATATTAACTCATAAACCGCGAAATTCAAAATATTTAACAAACCTACGTTAAGCGATTGAGAATCGGTGTATCTGGCAGGGATGGTATCATTTAACTTTTTAGAATGTTTTTTCGACCGATTTTCGCTAATTGCACATGCGCAGAAGTCTAAAATCAGTCAAAAAAACATTCTTAAAAGTTGCATGATACCACCTCAAAGTAAGGTTAAAAGTTGTCTATCAATAATGTAGATATAGCGCAGCGGCCGCAAAAGACTTTTAGCCAATCAGAGCACCCGTTACATATGAACGGCACTAAAAACTGTTCTTCCGTGCACCCAAAAAAAAACACAAAAGCACTTACTTTCAAGTAGGGTATGAAAAAAAATTTTTTGATTGCACTCATTCTCTGTTTAAGATAAAATACCCAGTAGCGGGACAAAGCTTAAATGGGAACAAGTCAAGACAAAAATGTAATCAAAACAAGTGCATATGAGCATGAAATTTTGTTAGCAATAAGTGCTCTATCCCTTTCTAAGGCTAATGAAACTTGAAAAATTGAAAAATTATAAAAAATAGAAGTATTATGAACAACATAAAAGAATGTGTTTAAGCCCAGTAGTGGGACAGTAAGACACTGGCTCATTGGAGTAACGGGACAGCTATGACCCTATACCGGGACAAGGTACTTTTTATCCGTTTAAATAGTTTTATCCAATCATCTGATAAATTTATCGACCTTAATCATGAGGAAACTTAATTACGATGCTGTTAAAAGAGTTATAAAGTCTATTACAGGTTTCAGTGACAAAATGCAATATTTAAATATTAAAAATCATTTAAAATTTTTAACATATTTATATGAGTACTTTTTTAAAATTGACAAACAAAAGAGTTAATTGTCTACTTTTGTGTTCTGTTAATTTATTGTTTGAACATAAACAGCACATGTTTGTGTCATTATACAATAAGTTTTCTTTTCATATGTGTATATGTTTGTATAAATAAGTACTTATTTTGTTTTATATTATATGAGATCGCAGGCATATTTATCACGAAAAAATTTAAATAAACTTAAACTGTTTGACACTTTCACTTCCTTTGGAAGTAAACTTTTCTTATGCAATATTTTCTCTAAATGTAATTTTCTGGATGGCGTTTCATAAAAGCTTTGTACCAGTGCTCTCCTGGCCCGTTATTGTTATTAGAAAAAGGCGTCTTTCTTTTACTCTGAGTAATAAAATTCTGTACACAGTCCAATAAGAGTTGTTTGGTGACAGGGAAGCCGTTATCAGCACGATATTTTAACCACTTGACAATCTCTTCCTCTTCATAACTTGTTAAAACTGTTGACGGTCCCTTTTTACAATCAATTTGTGACAAGTTATGGGATTTGTTGAACAAAGTACTTTTTGTTATTCCAAACTCTCTCGATATTTCCCTTAGCGTACTACCTTTACCAATTCCATTTAAAGCCTCCAGAAATTTTTCTTGAGAATATGTTTTTTTTTGTGCGTGCACTTAAGTTGCCTTTAATTTTTAAATTTTTTTCTCCTTACTGCTTGAATCGGTTGGTTTTTTTTATTTTTCCACACTTATTCAGTAAAAAGAAATAGATAGTCTTGACCTACAATTGAGGTTATGTTTTTGTAAATAAAGATGAGTTTCACATATTAAAATCATATAACTCACTCACTTTCAAAGTAATTACAGACACAGGTAAAATATCATTACACTCTTTACTCAATAATACCGCCTTAAGTATATTTGATTAAAGCAATTAGTACACAAAAATTACAGTATACGTCCCACTACTGGTATGACTAGTATAGCTACTGAGCAGTCGTTAAAGCTGGGATAAGAATTTGATTTGGTCCCAAGTATAGGGCTATGTCGTCAATATTAGCTGAAGTACCGAGACATGCGATAATTTAACAAACTATAATGTTTTGGTTTTTTTCAACTTATTTTAGCTTTTGAAGAGTACTTACTTTCGATAAAAATGATAACCATGATGAAAAAATATTTTCAAGTACATTTTAATGGAGCATGAAAATAAGCGTAAACTGCTAGAATGGATCGTATTAAGATCTCAAGGTCTACTCATTTAAGGCTTGACTGTACTTAATTTTCTTTTTTTTCTTGGTTGATATTGATGTAGTACTATTAATTTAAATTAAAAGATTATATTCTCCGCTGTATATTACAGCAAAAATTTATTTAGTAGCTCCGCACAAAATTTATTTATTACATTATTTCTAAACTTGTCCCACTACTGGGCTATGATTTGCGCTTATCCTGCTACCGGGTGTTTTACCTTATATATGATAATAATTGAAATTACTTTTTCTTTTAAAGATACTTTATCTATAACACTTTTTAAAATTCATTTGTATCTTGTACGTATTTTAGATCGTTATAAATTAACATTTTGTAATGTATTTTTCCAAACCACCAAAGAGGCAAGTAGATGGACTTTATACCTAATAATAACTCCTAATTTAGAACAAAATCAATTACTAAATATTTTTCTTGTTGTAATTTTTTCATTTATTAGTAAGTAGAAAAATCCTAGTGCCCTGACTTTTTTTTGTTTATATTATTTCAGAGCTCTCTAAAATTCTCAATTTATGCTTGTATTTATACAACATAATGTAAATACGTGTATCATAAGGATTAAATACTCAAATTCCCTACATTTCTAAAGTTCCCTGTTGATAATGTAGAGTTCAGCAATACTGAAGCATAGCAATAAAAACTAGGGATTTTAAATTTAAGTACAATGTTTGTCTACTAGCTACTTTTGTATATCTGCAAGAGCAAATGAATTTTCGTGCAGATAAGTAACTATTTTTTCCAAACTATGTATGTTGAAATATGTACATATCATATGATAAATCTTGAAAGTGAGTCATTTTTCATTCAGATTTGTATGAATAAGATTTTTATCATGTCTTTATATAGACATGATGTCCAAAATCTTATTTGTAGATGTATCCATCTCAGTCCTCACAAAAACTTTTGTCTTCACACGTACATACTAGAGTTTTAAATAGTTGCTCTTATGACACTATTTTTGAGCCAAATCCTTTCAGATGTCCACTGAAGCCCATTCCTTCATTAAAACATATTTTTTTATGTGTATATTATATACTATACACATTTATATAATTCAACTTTCTTAGATCTTCAGATATTACTGTCCTGGAACCAGCGCATACTGTAAATTGTCTTCAAAGTTCATTAATATCAATTTCCGTATAATATGTAGGTGCAGAACTATTTGAAACTTAAAAAAAACGAGATGTAGGTATTTTGAATCAATTAATCACATTTTTTATCCTAAGAAAAAATCTGGATCAAATTTTAGCTTTTTATCTATTACATTAGCTAAGATATAAAGTTTATATAAACGTAAGTGATAAAAGTTCTGTATCGAAAAACACATCGTGATGCTTACAATCTATTGCTTTAAGAACATAAGATTTAGAATCTGATTAGTTCTGTTGTTATTTTATGTGATTCATAGATATTTGCATATAATCAAACTAAACTGGTTCTCATTATGTACTGTGCACTAGAAAATTTACTTTTTCATGAAATTCATGAAAAATGGCTACATTGGTCAGGTGTGTACCCATATTTTATATCTTAACTTCTAAGGTAAGTACAGAGCTAAAAGTTCACATTTAGTATTGTTTTGCGGAATTTAAACTGTTCTTTGAATTTGAACTCTTTAGCTTTTACGGAAGCTGAGATATGAGCTATTAGTCAACATTAGCCACGAAACCATGTTTGTACTAGTCATACACAATCTGATGTTCGAACTCTACAGTAATAAGTCAGGTTTAGTATTGTATATTTGTTTGCATATGCCTTATAAAATATAATACAATTCATCAGTTCAAAAATTTTCATATTTTTGGAATAAGAAATTATATTTTTACTTTGAATAGTTGAAATTTAATATGAAATATCAAGATTTAATGCATATTTCCTGTAAAGGCTATGCGCAGGATATGCTAAAGTGAAATTTAGGTCCTTGATATAAAAACATGAAATTTGGAAACTAATAAGTTATGTTATATTTTATAATGCATATGCAAATAAATACACCACACTAGACCTGACTTATTACTGTAGAGTTCGAATATCACATTGTGTGTGACTAGTACACAAAAAAAGGTTTCATCACTAACGTTGACGAATCTATATCTTATATTTCAGCTTTTCTGAAAGTTAAAGGGTTCAAATTTAAAGGATAGTATAAATTCCACAAAACAATACTAAATATTGAATTTTAGCTCTGTACGTACCTTAGAAGTTGCGATTTAAAATATAGGTACATAATTGACCGATGAAGCCATTTTTCATAAAATTCATGAATAATAAAATTTTTCTGTGCACAGTACAAAAAGAGAGCAAGTTTAGTTTAATAACATGCAAATATATTAAAATTACCAAGTACAGCATCAAAACTAATCAGATTCCAAATCTAATTATCTTAGAGCTATAAATGTTAAGGATCACGTTATATTTTTCAATAAAGAGGTTGCATTACTTACATTCATATAAGCTTTACATCTAAGCTTACTAAACAGATGAAAAGCTAGAAAAATAAAGATAGAAAAAATAGTCAGTCGACTTTTTCAATTTTCTACTATAACCTTCATGACGCACAGTGGTTCAAAACTGGATTTTTTTGGACAAAATAGCCTGCAGGTCGTAGAAATCAACTTATAGCGACAAATTTTTTTTTTAAATGAAGCTGGAATGATTTGCAACAAATCTATCGAGGCAGATTTTTGAATTTATTTTTTGAAAAAATCATACCCAACCTCAAAAATGGGAAACTAAGTTATCTTAAAAATTACGCTAATTTTTATTGATCAAGTAATAATTTATTGGGGGAAATAAAGCATGATAGACGTTACTCTAAGGTATTTTGAGCCGCTCAATACGAATCCGTTGTCAAAATGTCTAAATTCAATATGGCGGATCCAATATGGCGGATAAAAATAGGAAAATTACGAAAATCATAAAAAAAGTGTTTTACAGGGGTTTTGATGGTCGCTAAATTTGAATTCGTCATAAAAATGTCTGAATTCGAAATGGCTGATCCAATATAGCAGACATAAATTTTAAAAATTACGAAATTTTTACAAAAAGCATCTTGTCAAAAGCAAAAAATCTTTGCAAAAGCGACCATTAAACTCCCGACAAGACGCTTTTTGCAGAAATTTCGTAATTTTTTAAATTTATGTCCGCCATATTGTATCAGCTATTTTGAATTTATACGTTTTGATAACAGATTCGTATTCAGCGACCATAAAACTCCCGAAAAGATGCTTTTTGCAAAAATTTCGTAATTTTTAAAATTTATGTCTGCCATATTAGATCAGCCATTTTGAATTTAGACGTTTTGATAACGGATTCGTTTTCAGCGACCATAAAAATCCCCAACTAGACGCTTTTTGCAAAAATTTCGTAATTTTTTAAATTTATGTCCGCCATATTGTATCAGTTATTTTGAATTTAGACGTTTTGATGACAAAATTGTATTTAGCGACCTTAAAAACCCCTGTAAAACACTTTTTTAATGATTTTCGTAATTTTTAAATATTTTGTCCGCCATATTGGATCCGCCGTTTTGAATTTAGACATTTTGATAACGTATTCAGCGGCTCAAAATTCCTAAGAGTAACGTCTATCATGGTATATTTCCTCCAATAAATTATTACCTGATCAATAAAAATTAGCGTAATTTTTAAGATAACTCAGTATCCCATTTTTGAGGTTAGGTGTAATTTTTCAGAAAATAAAATCAAAAATCTGTTTGATAGATTTGTTGTAAATCATATCAGCTTCATTTAAAAAAAAAATTGTCGTGATATGTTGATTTCTACGACCTACAGGCTATTTTGTCCAAAAAAATCCAGTTTTGAACCACTGTGTGACGTAGGCTGCATGTGTGATGGTACCGGTATTAACTTGTAGGGACGACCAGGAAATTATACTTTAATCCGTCGATGCCTCTCTATTCCAGGTCTTGAATATCTCGATGACTTTGGTACGTTCACTGGAATCGAAGCACTTCTAGGGTAAATAATTGGCACGACCTTCCATCCTCATCTGGCACTTAATACCTCCAAGGTACATTTTTATAGCTTCTTGGATGCACTTGTTTGATTTTGATGATTCTTCTGTAAAATAATCATTATTTCAGGAGTATACTTATAATTTTTAATCAAAGTGAAATGTTTTTGAGTCGTTCCTTCTATTTATCAAATTATCTGCTGCACTAAACTTATCACCTCATAGCACGAACTGACCACGGTACTAACAGGTGCATTGTCCTTGGAGACGACCTGTCCCTGAGTTTACCAACCTCGATGATTAAGAAGCTGTCACCGTGTCACAGCCAGATACATGATCAATCGATGATCCACGCTCTCCCGCGCACTTTACTCCTTGCGCCAACCTAGCACCCACTCCGACATGACGAAATCCTCGACGTAACTCAGCAGTTTAACTTGTACCTGCTGCACGAGTTGTACCAAGTAGCACACGACCCGCGTCACTCGCATTTACACACAAACAAAACGATTCAACCTTAGAATAGTATTTAAACGTAAGGTGTACATGCAGTGTGTGTGTGCGTATAGGCGTATGTATGTATGGATATATATAACTTATCCGAGAGACAAATTAATGGTAAAAAACTGTATTATTTATTTTAACAAAACATCAAAAAAAAAAAAGGAAATACAGATGCAATTGACGAGATCAGAAGGGATTGCTTGACAAAGTTATCGTTGAAATGATTGCTTGTGAATTTTTCAGATCATAAATATGGTCTTTATCTAGTGCCTCTGTAATTCTGTTTTGTGAATTCGTTCGTATTATTCTAATATTATTAAGAGCATGATTTCATCGGTAAAGCAGGGTCCTGCACAAATAATTTAAGACTTCAATGCCCTTAATTACAACTTAACATACTCAAAAATTAACAATAACCCTGGATGTCTCGCTACTGGAAGTCAAATAGAGATACATAACTGTTTACTAAATTTATGTATATTTAGGTATACAGTTTCATGTCTCCGTTGAAACCTTTGCTGTAAGTAGCCCTTTTGAATCACGAAGAGACAAAACTCCCTCGATTCCAACTTAAATAAACAATAAAAACACTTAATTTACGCATAAATTATTTTAAAAATTACTGTATGTGCATTTATTATATCATGACTCTTTACTCTAACAGCCCGTCTGTCTTCTACATAAATCTGCTTTGTACCAGTATAATGAAACACATATTCAAATATTTGTAGAAAATCGTATCTTAGTATTTCATAATTGGGTAGAACAAAATATGCATAAATATAAAAATTCAAATCAAATTAAATTTATATCCGTATTTTTATTTTATTATGCGTATACAAAGTAATCATATTACGATCAATTTCGTGAAAAAAGGGATGAAATTCTTCATTTTTGAGCAACATCTAAAATTAAAATATTGCAATCCTGCAAGACATAATATCGCATGACATGACGTCTTATTTTTTCTTATTTCAATAATTTAGTTCTTATACTATGTATAAAATCTATTTGACTTATCGTACCCCTATACTATCGCCCTTTTTCATTCCTTGATCTGGCCAGTTTATCAAATTCTATGCTATATTTGCACATTCTCTCATTCAGATCACCTTTCAATAGTGCGATGAGCCTTTGCCTGACTTTTTCTTCCCTATCTCCGAGTCCTTAATTCTCAATTTCCCTTATTAGTTATTTATTTATATCCTTTTTTGCCGTCCTACAGATCAAGATATGCTCCAGTGTCTCATCTTTTCTACAGCATACTCTGCATTCAGTGTTTAAGTACCCTTTGTAACTTGTCTTTTCTACGCTCCCGCATCTCATTCTTGCCCACCGTTCTTCAATATTTGTTTTCAGTGCCCTATTGCCCCACGACGTGTTATTATTCTTTAATGCAGAAGTTTTTTTTTAATAATATTAAATAATATGTTGCTATAATATTATATTATCCAATAATGAAACATTAATTAATATAATAACTTTTTTTTCTTTTTGTAAGAATCGTATAACATTTCTAATCATTAAGTAATAATTATTATCAAAAAATTTCTTTTTAAACAGTGTATTCTATTTCTAAATTATTTTCTCTATCAATTTAAATAAATATTTCATTTTCGTTTTTGCATCTTGATAATGCGAGGTAACGACCGTAATAGAATAATAAAGGTTTTTTCAAGTATAAACATACTATCTCAAAACTTGGACTTTGAGATTTATTTACTGTCATAACTAATGATAAAACTAATCTTTATTGCTTTCTGTATAAAATAAAAGACAGTAAAGATGTATTACTATCCAAAGTTATTTTTGGTATAAAAACTTTACTTTCAATTTTTTCTTCAGTTATTATTTCTCCTTTAATATTTTAATTTAATGATTTAGTGATTCGCAATCGTCTCCCATTAGACAAACCATCACAAATACTTAAATTTTTTTTTTAACATTACTATTGTTCCAATTTTCAAATTAAGTTCTTTAGAAGGTAGGCCTTTACAAATACAGTTTAAAATTTCCATTAGAAAATTATTATAAATATCATCAGATTAATCCACACCATTATAAGTTGCACGATGTATGCTATAATAAGTCTTCATTTCTCCTTGAATTCAATTGAAAATTTTTTTATTTAAAAATACTTGTACTTATAAAAAGTTAGGATAACACTATACCTTTAAGAAATATTTATTTGACCTAATATTTTCGAACATACATCTTTGCTATCCATTTTTTAGGAACTCTAAATGTTTCAGCTTTTTCTTTTCTATATTATAAAGTGATTTTGAAACTGTATTATCACTACAACGTATGCAGTATTTAATTTTGAAATTTGGGACAAATTCCGCAACAAAAAATTTTGATATACATATGCATATCATCCGATTCGTTTATATATTCTTCAAATTACTTAAATAAAAATTGATTTACTAAAAATATATTTTGAAAATGTTGAAATACATATATTTATATGATCTTTTCATCTATTTTTCCAGAACGCCCGACAGGCAAGTAGATGGACTTTATACATACAAATAATTAATAGTTATATTTATTTATGAATGTTGATACTAAATAATATGATGATAAATAATTTTATTAATTTTGTACCAATTTATTTGTAAGTATAAAGTTCTTGATGTGCTTAGCTTTTTTTTCTTAAAAGAGATGGATGTGAACTATTTGCATGGAATATCTAACCGAGATGGAATAAATATTACAGAAAAATATACAGGTATCATAGACACTAAAAACGATAGTATCAAAAGATGAAAAATATTGGAAAATTGATAAACAACATTTTCAAATATTTAATTACATAACGATGGTCAAAAATAAAAGAAATAGATGGGACGTTCTTTTACAAACCGAACAGATTTTGACAAAAATTGACCGACACATTTTAGATTTTGCTGAAACTTTTTTTACGGGTTTTATATTGAAAAAAAAGAGACATGTTTTTTTTTTCTGTTTTTCTTATTCACAATATTTTGGACGCTAGGAAGGATTGAAATTCCGCGATTTCAGTGATTTTGGGCTGTAGGAGGAATATTCAAATATTCATAACTCCGGTACTATTTAGGCTACAGACTGTATTTTTTTTCCATTTTAAAGGTAAAAGAATAAACTTTAAGAAAAAAATACTTTTAAGAAAAATTATTAACAATTTAAGATTGTTATTAACAATCAAAATGTTTAAATTGATTTTTAACTATTGCTCCCCTCTCGTAGCGAGTTTTTAGTAATACCATCGTATTCTACCTCAAATTTCCTATCAAAAACTACTTTTTTTTCGATGGAAAATTAATTATTACTATTTGAAAGAAATTAATTTATGTAGCGGGGCTCATCTTATCAGCGCGCGGATTCTATCGCACGTCATATTTTCTTGCATCATTTCGTTTCTCTCCATAATACATAAGGTTTTTTATATTAATTAGTTTTAAATAGATTTTAATAAATAGTAATATTTAATAATAATGGCAATAAATAATATTTTGTGTTCATTTGG
>JAPYYV010010693.1:0-11183 GCA_030522625.1 Copidosoma aretas | reverse complement strand
AGTAAAATATCGTATGATAAATTTAGTGCGACTGCTGCGACAAGACATATAAATATTTCAATGCACAAACAAGTATTTTTTATTAGCACGAAATCAGTAGCGTACATTTTGATGCGTACGAACGGTAGAATAATGCGGGGGGAACGACGCTACGTCTACACGGAGAGAACTCTGGCGCTACGGTAGTATAAGCCTCCACGTACTATATTGGTATACACCAGCGCATACTACAGTTGGCTCCATAGACTCTATAGTAGGCTCGTAATATACTACGTTTGCTCGGGACCATACTAATTTGGTACGACTCCCGAGCAAACGCAGTATGCGCTGGTGTATACCAATATAGTACGTGGAGGCTTATACTACCGAAGCGCCAGAGTTTTCTCCGTGTAGACGTAGCGTCGTTTCCCCTGCATTATTCTACAGTTCGTACGCATCAAAATGTACGCTACTGATTTCGTGCTAATAACAAATACTTGTTTGTGCATTGAGATATTTATATGTTTTGTATATTGAGATATTTATATATTTTACTGTTATGTAATAGTTATTTTAAACAACTTTAGAAATATAAATCGGAAAATAACAATTTTATAAGCAAACTATTGATTATCATTATCATTATTATGATGATCGCTTCATTGTTTAGTATTAGTCTCCAAGTGAAAAGTTAAGTAAAGAAAAAGTTAAGGTGTATCTGTAGAAAATTTCGCATGTTGGACAACTATCTTTCGTAATGTGCTTTTTTTCGCCAATAAACAATCTCAAAAAGTTTAATAAAGTACGCTAAACGATTTATCTGCTCGAGCTACCCCAGTTTAAAAAAACAAGGTTGTTCTACGACCCAGGGAAGCCGAGATATTGATGATTTTTTAACCGCAGGCAGTTTTGGGCGCGCGTCATCAGATTGCGCGCATGAAACTGCAAACCCGGGATTCCCCCTGAAGCTCGGTCCGGACGGCCGCCACAATACTAACCCTTACTTCTGAATCACTTTTGCAAAAGAGAACAGCAGTCAATAATAATCAAATATTTTTTTACATAAAATATAGGTATTTAAGAATAACATATCCAAAAACCAACTGCCTACGTAAATTAACAAAGCCGTGAGAATTAAATGAAAAAAAAAATTATCTTGGCTCCCCAGGGTCGTAGAACATTAAATTTGTTTTGAAATTAAGGAAAGACATCAAGCATTTTGATAGAAGAAGTCCGGTAGAGATTGCACTTAAATTGTTGCTAATATTCAATTTGCATTAAAGCAGTTTTTTTGCAGATCGTTTTACCATTAAACAATTGCAAAAATTGAAAAACTGTAAATGATAAATGTAAAGTACAACTCTTAACGAACAAAGTGGGCACCTGTTTGATGCTATAGGATGGCCTCCAGCCCTGACAATTAATTTACAAATACCCACTTTTTTATCAAACAATAGCAATTGCGCAAAAACGGTTAAACGTACAAATTTCATTTTTGGAAGACTTATTGTACCGTAAAAGAGCTACAATTTAAGAGCAATTTTAGAGAATTGGGATTAATTGTTCATCAAATTTATTAATTGTTTATTCATTTTGTAGGTCTTTGGAATTGCTACAACTTCTTCCACAGGCACTTTAGAGTACAATCAACAGGAAAAAAACTGTAACCGAAAAACCCTGTTTTTCCACCTCAAGTACTCTATAAAAAAATCTTCCAAAAAAATTCAGTTGTCTAAATTTATGTACGTCTGATGCTGACTATCCAAGGCGAAGCTAGAGACAGACTAGAAAAAGATAGGTTAATAGAGGCTGAGAATCAGCTTGTCAAAGTCAGAGGATTGGAGAAACAGGCAGAGTCGACAGGGAAAAAGAGGAAGAGACAGGCAAGAGCTGAATCCGAGGAACCGAAACTAAGCAGTGTCTCCAAGAAAAGCAAGCAATGGCAGGGCCAGAGGAGTAAAGGGAGTCCCAAGGAAAAAACAATGACATCAATTACAGTATTAGAGGAAATGCTATGCAAAAGAAGTCTACAGGGGAGGACTAGCCGTCAGTAAAGAGGATTGAAACGGAAGTATATACAGGTGACGGGCATAAGAGGGCACCAGCAGTGCAAGGGACACAGACGATGATCCATTCAGAGGCAGGGGTAAACACTGAAGGTGAGGAACAAAGGGACGCTGAGGAGGTGCACGCAGCAGAAGCAGAGAGGGCGATACTGATAGCGAGGACGGCAGGGACAACGCTGAAAACAACAGGTTCGGGCAGCACGGTAATGATTATAATGGCAACGTAAGAGTAAGAGTAGTTGGGACTAGGCAAGCTAGATTCGAGAGCGATCTTAATAGTACAGTAGATAGGTAGCAGGTACAAACAATGCGTATGATGATACAGGAATTAAAGCGTGAACTAGAGCGAGAGAAACGGAAAAGGTAAGCGTTAGAGTTAAATGACAGCGACTTAACGAGGGTTATTAATAGGCTAGGGCAAAAAAATGCGAATTTAAGGAAAGAACTTATCAAAGTAGGCTGTCAGCTAGAAGTTTCGAACAGTAGTAGGAAAGAGCTGGCAAAAAAGTAGCAAATCAAGCGAATGTTGCACATAAACTTAAAAGCCAGGAAAAACACGTAGCAAATAGTGTAGAGAAGCAGGTCAAGGCTATTAATAGGGAGATTGTATATATGGCAGACAATGTAAATACAAGCGAAAGAAACCAAGAAATGAATACAGACTGTACAAAAGAGTGTGAATCGTATGAGAATTCTGTAAGTGATATGAATAAAGTAGAGAGATCAGTCGACTAAAAGTCTTAAGTGAACGCGAATTACAGTATGAGAGAGTGGCGAGGAAGAGGAGAAAAAGTCATATTTTTATCAGATCGATATGCAGGGTAGGGAAGGGCATTATATGAGAACTAAAAGAGATACTGTATTGTAGACTGGGATGGAAGTGCAAGTAGTCAAAATGTGAGCAATCGGGAAGGGCTGGTGGTAGAATTAAATCTTCTGGTAAATAAAATTGACATAATGCATAAAAAGTTGGGAAAGGAGGCATGCAGGGGGTACTTTAAACTTTAAATTGGTGATGGATGGTGGGCATTCATATATCAAAAGAGCGAGTTAGCGCAACAAAATGAAAAGGTAAAAGGCAGGAGTTTCGAAAATAGGAGGGCATGTCATAGGGAAGGAAAAAGCGAAATAAAAAAATTTCGTGAAATATAGCAAGTATTAAAAAAATCAAAGAAGTCCAAAATTACCTAAATAAATTTGATTTAATAATGCTACAAAAAACGTGGGTAGAGAAAGGCAGCATAAAAGAATGGAAGAATAAATTAGATAAAAGTTATGATTGGTATTGGAAAGCGGCAGTTAGGAAGAAGAACAGAGGGAGAGCTAAAGGAGGATTTCTTATGGGTATTTAAAAATCTGCTGCCTAAAATAGAGTTGAGGAATGGAAATTTAAGTTGACTGTAAGAAGGTTTAATAGTAGAAACAAGAAAGTTAGTGTAATCGGAGTATATACTAACACAAAAGTAGAACTTATGATTGAGAAAATACAGGAGATTGTTGATGAATGTATTAATAAAGGTGACATAGTATCAATTGTGGAAGATTTTAACGTGAAAATCGTAAAATAGCAAGTGAATAACGAAGGTGAAAGAGAAATAAACAAGAACTCAGCGGATAAAACAGTCAATAGAAAGTGGAAAAATTTACGTAAGTTTTGCGAAGAAACAGGCTCAAGTATAAGAAATGGGACAACAAAGAGAGACTGGAACGGAATGTTTACGTTTAAGGTAGAGTACCCAGTACTTCGACAAGACTGAAAATGGAACCAGTAGTTGGACAAGCTATATTTTCGAAATAAAACTTGAACAAAAAGTGGAAACAAAATATAGTTGCCATCCATAGATACCTAAGGATTCAGCATAACAAAAATTGTGTTGAATACTTGTCTACTCTTTAAACAAAAAATATTTATCGGCTCGAGGCATGCTAGACTGCTGCGCAAATATAGGTTTCATTGGATTCTTTACGTATCCAGTATTTGGACACTTAAAAAATACTAAATTTCAATATTTATCGATGAAAGTATTACGTTAAAGTAACTATTTTTAAATAAAAATAATGTTAAAATATCGTTGAAGTAACTTTAAGATGCTTTTTTTTTTAATATTTATATTTCTCAGCTCAAGACATGCAAAACTGCTGTCCAATTAATAGGTTCCATAAAATTTGTCCTATACCCAGCAATTAGACTATTTACTTTACATGGATGTCCAGCTACTGGTCCTAAATCAAGCGTCGACCCCCAGTACTCGAGCACCATTGTCCAAGTACTGGGTCCCAGAAATTAAATTTAAATTTAGTTTTTCCTGAATAATCGACTTAATAAATCGGAATTTTTTTGTAATCAATAGAAATAAATATAGATTAATAGATGAGACGTTTTTTCAAGCCCTTTATTATGCTATTTTTGAGAATTTCGTATATGAATCTTTTCATGTACAAAATTTTCCAAGTACTGGGTACTTTTACCTTATAGGAGACAAGGACAACTTAATTCTCAATCTAGTACTCAAAATTAGAAAGCAAACAGGGAAGTATAGTGAATGAGTTAAATGTAGCCATAAGAACTGAATTAGATCATCTTCAAATAGTAATGAGTATTGCAGGTATAAAGGTGGGAAAGGGGGAGGGGAGAGAGAATAGGAATGGAGCTGAAAACATAGTTACTTCAAATCGGTACGAAAACAAGAGTGCTAAATAGAGTAATGAAATGGAAAAGAGGATATCAGATGTAAATATACAGGGTATAAATGTGCAAAAAAGATGGAATATACTGACAAAAAAAATTTAAGACTTAGGTACAAAACTTAAAATGATTAAGAAAGCAGGGAGAGAAGGATCGATAAAAGGGGATAACGAGGTGAAAACACAAATGAAAACAAGTATGGGCTGCACTAAAGCGATGGGAAAATTTAGAGAGGGATGAGAATAAGGAGATTTTAAAAACTGAGAGGAAAAGACTTAGAGAAATCAAAAGGCAAAGGAACGAGGAAGAAAGAAAAAAAATAGAAGAAAGTAGAAAATAGCAAAGGAATGGCAGAATTTTGGAGGGCTGTAAGTCAACATAGACCAAAGATAAAAGGAAGAGATCTGGTACAAGAAAAGAGGATTACCTAGGGCACTTTAAAAATCTCCTAGGTGCACAAGATAGAACACATATGAAGAAGACAAACGTGAGAACAGATAGCGAGGAAAAGATGGAGAATTCGCTGGATGTAAATAATGAGCCAGATGAGATCTTGAACGCAGCGGTTACAGGAGACGAAGTGTTCAGGGTATTAAACAGAATGAAAGACAACAAAGCAGAATTAACAAATTTAAAATAGTGGAATGCATTATGGCAATGTAAAATAGTCAAATAAATTCTAAAAATTCCTAATTAATTTTTATTAAAATTTAACATAATTTACAAATTAAGGTGTTATGCAATATCAGCAAATTATATATTTATAAGTTACATCACAATACTATTACATAAAAAAGTTTTCATTGCCAATTTTTTCACAGTTACGATCATCTAGATCTGTATCTGTAGAGGCTAAAGAACTGTAAAAATGTTTTTGTTCATCTTCTGCTCGATTATCAACAGGTGAAGGTACCAGCAAAACAACACAGTCATTAGACAAAGATTTTAGTTGTTTTAGAGGTAATTTTGGACAACTTAAAATTTTTCGATCAGATGCGTTTGAAAATCTTTTGAAAACATCCTACATTGTTTTTGACGGTAATGTTTTCTTGCAAAATTCATGCGATGGATTTTTAAAAATGCACGCAAACTTCTTGCGCATCTTTGGAAATTTGACCGATAGGTAACATGAATATTTTATCATTTCTGGGCCATGAATAAAAAGTTTGTAATGATGTAGTCGTATAATACGATGGATACTGTTGTAAAACGTTTTTAGCTGATTTTACGTAATACTTCCAAAAATTTTCCTTATGAATACCATGACCACATGCAATAGGTTGCAATGAAATATAAAAACGATGAATAATATCTCCGCTAATACCTGTTAGTTTAAATCATTTTTGTAGTTTTTAACAGAACCGAGCGGTACTTCGATTTTTGAAGTTTCTCTACCGGCTCTTGACCTGTCAACAATTAGGATTTTGCATGAAAAATTTCATTTTGTCCGTCTTGTATAATTTAAAAAAATATTAAACACGTAATTTTTTTTTTTAAATAAAAATTAAAAAAGGTATAGTACCATAAAATTATAGTGTTTTAAAAGTTATAAAAAACACCATATATATGTGACGCTGTAAAGCATACATTATATTCTACAATTGAGTACAAAAAAAATGCGACAAGAAACATCGAAAAACGATAGAAAACTTTTAAAGATACAGGGATTTCAAAAAAGTATCAAACGTACA
Organism: Copidosoma aretas; assembly: GCA_030522625.1. Classification (NCBI taxonomy): domain Eukaryota; kingdom Metazoa; phylum Arthropoda; class Insecta; order Hymenoptera; family Encyrtidae; genus Copidosoma; species Copidosoma aretas. The sequence goes on along the minus strand of JAPYYV010010693.1, from coordinate 4,761 downwards.
CACAACCTTAAATAACGCAGAACTTACATAAAATTCGCCTAAAATTGAACATTGTCAACATAATACCAAAACCAAGTATTCCTGAAAGTTTTACGAAAAAATATTAATTTTTACTCGAATTATAGTCAAAAATCAAAATAACTGTTTTTTATATATGTCATTATGACGTCACATACATAAGGAGTATATCTATAGCTATAAAAAATTGATAATCTTTGAGAAGCTACATCTTTTAAAGTTTTTGATTTAAAAAAAAAAAAAAAATACGTGACGATTATTTTTCAAAACTCTACAACACGGACCAAATTCATGCCAATCCTAATTAAACCCTATTCATTTCTAAGAGTATCTTGTTTATGTTTTTTATATTTTTTCACAAATTCTCTTTTTTTTCTGAACAAGCCTGCCATTTTTTTAAGTCCGATTTGTATGATAACTGTAGTAAAAATTCAAAGCACCGAATCCAACCATGTAAAGGTTACAGGTAAAATCATAAGTGATCTGTAAAAACTTCCTGTTCTTACATTTCATCTATATCAATAAAGTGACTAGATACACAATTACATAGATAGCAATGCATTCCGTATGTTGTATGATTTACTGAATTGCAAACTTGAGTATCTACCATTATCAATCTCAAATAATATTCAATACATACTTCTTTTTTGGTAATAATGTTAAATGAAGTGAAATTTTTTATTTTCTCTCTAAAATCATTAGTTATTGTTTTTGTCAAATACACAGATTCTGTAGCACATTTAATTTAAATGGGCCGAGGAAATCTTGTTGATGATATTTTTGGATTTTTCCAGACTATAGTAGTTTTCTTTGTTGAAGTGTTAGCATAAAAAAGTTGTAACGGGACAAAAGACGTAAAAAAAATACTTTAATTACTATTACTGTTTTCGTAAGCTTTTGTTCATATTTAGTGTGTCCTGAACTACCATCGCAGCTCTACTTACAAAACAAAGTTAAATTGTTTCGGTTTTCCACTGATAAAATTTCTATAACTTCCATTTGAATTGAAATAATATGTTCCAGCGTGTAATCTAATTGGGGATGTAATTTTACTTCTGCTAGATCTACAGTAAAAGAAAGACCTAAAGTTGGATAACATAGTAGTATTGACTGTTGTATCGTTTTACATGATATATTTTATTTGCTTTGTGACAATCTAAGTTCGATAAATGATAACAGAGCTTTGTCACTTGCGAAAGGTATGTTTGTTGTATTTAAAGACTTCAACGAGCTTCTATATTTATTAGCTTTTATAGGACTACCTTTTGTTGTATTGTCTACCACTGCAGCAAAATCAGTTTTACATTCAGCCCATGACTCACTTTTTGCAGCATAAGAAAGTTCTTAAGTCGATACTGTTGCTAGTAGATTTTTAGTTTTTGTACGCTTACTGCGATCAGAAGACTCTTGAAAACCCACTTTGGGCCGACCTACGATAGGATTTTTTGTATCAGATTTTTTTTCTAGTTCGTGTACATAAACGGATTTTAACAGCCAATCATTTCTTCTTTTATAATTTTCCTCTGTTTTGTTACTATCATTCCATACTATCTTTTTCATCTTGAATATTAATTTCTATGTATTCAGTTGCTCGTCATTTGATTCACAATCATGTTTTGCGGACAACGACTTTTTTATCATTGACTATATTTTTCTAATGTCCTCTTTTAGTAATGTTTTTATTACATTAAATAATTCCGATCTTCAGTCAAAGTTACCTTAGCGCGCGCACGGAAATAGAAACTCTTTTACACACACACAAACACACAAGCACACGCACCACATTTTATCAAGCAGATCCAGGTATATGCTTTATCTTACTCGCTCGCTAAAGAATTTTTTTTCTACATCCATCCCTGTACCTGACTAACTAGATCCCAGCACTCCCTGCATGTAACCTCCTCTCTCTTTCTCATAGTCTTTTGAATTTCTTGATAGCTGTGCTAACCTTTGAAGGCTCACTACTATCTTTCTATTTCACTTTGAATTTATTATTTTCATGCTTTTTTTTTGTGTATTACTGTGATCGTTTAAACGAATGTTTTACTTATTTTTTGTAAAAAATAAACACAAAAACTAAACGGACAGCTACGAGCCGATGAGTTGTATTTTATTGGGTGTATAAAACTTTTATTTGCTATCTTTAATACTTTAGAAAGCAAGATCCAGCAAGATAAAAAAGTTTTTACGCAATTAGATCAATTTTTTTTCTCAACAACAAAGGGAAGTTTTTAAACATCTTTTTCTAACAATTTACTATTTAGGAATTTATAATTAAAATTTGTTTTACTTATTTTGCTCATCTTTAGAGGCAGAATTCATTTTGTTCAGACCCTACTACAAACACTATTGGTCTCTTAGGGAATTCCTATAGCCAATCAATAGCAAAGAATCCCCAACTAAAAACTTGTTTTTTGGACTTTCGGCACTGTGAAGCGTGGTAGACCGCACTTACATACAAAAAATAGACAAAATTATCATATAGTTACCTCAGTTATTGACAAACATTAACTCAAGATAACTAAAAGGCACCCCACACGAATTTACTGCATAATATAGAAAGAAATGTATGTATGTATACATATATACACGATTGTGGCTTCACTCGTCTGCACGAAAACCACCCACGCTGCACAGTGGGAAAAAAATCACTTTAGGTTTAAAATAACCTAGAGGTCACAATTAGGATCTTGCATGAAAAATTCTTTTTAGTCTGTCAGATAGATAATTCAAAAATATTGGTTGCACATTTTTTCTTTTTTCATGTATAGACAAAAAATGACAGATATTGTGCATCTAAGTTTATTAAAGAGGACTGATGACGACATACGAATTTCATGTCCTTACGATTTATTTTACTCTTAACTCAGAACTTTGACGTGCTATATCTCCGTCATTTTTTGTTTCTAAAAAAAAAAAAAAAGAAAAATACATGTTAAATATTTTGATAATCAATATGAAGAACCAAATAGAATTTTTTATGCCAGATCTCTATTATTGACTGATTTGAATGAGTATTATTTATTTTTAAGATAATCAAATTTTTAAGTCATCTGTCGGGATTGACTCTATGAGGTTAGTTATCACTAACCGACTATTAATATTTCTAAATTTAAAGTAGCGCCAACCAATATGGCGGATAAAAATACCAAAAGTTTCTAAATGTACGTAAAAAAAATCTAATTTAAAGTTTTTGGGGTCGCTGATTCCGAATCAATCATAAATTGGTCCAAAATAACAATGGCGCAAATCAATATGGCGGCCAAAAGCTCAAAAGTTTCTTTATGTATAGAAAAAAATTTTAATAGAAGTTGTTGAGAGTGGTGAGTACGGATATAATATTGTATTTCTAAAATGTAGAATGTTGGACTCATTAGAATAGACCAAATTCACAACTATACGAATCCTGGTTAAAAAATATTAATACAAGGTCCCAAGGGCTTTCAATAAAATATTATTGTTACATTGATGAGATTCAAATAATTCAAATTTCATAGGAAAGAATGCAATCAATTCTGTGTCTTCGAACAACTGTAGTAAAATAATAATATCTTTATATGATAAAGCTTTAATATATTTTGATCTAACAGTTATATACAGATATTCATGTTCTAATAGATTTTTTTTGAAGCATACATTTTTTACTTTTAGTCAATTCGATCTACTCTCGAAAAAAGACTGTAATAGAGCGTCAAAATATACTTACAATATTTTATAAATCTTTTTCGAACTGTCTCTGCAATATTTTATACACTGTACTTATTCAACTATATTATAATTATCTCAGGGAAACATTTAGGGGGGTGGGGGCAAAGAGGCAATCGCCCCCCTCCCCCTAAAGCGCTTAAAAGCCTGATGACTCTGGCCACAAAATTTTAATACTAGAGAAAAAAATCAGAAAATCTTTTGCAATAAACTGCCAAGAAACGTATTATTAATCAACCCAGAAATTAATTCCACATAACCTTATTTCTTTGACGTCAAGAATATTCTGCATTATGTAGAGAATACGGATCCTTCGATCAATGTTTATAATTTGGGTTATCATCCCCCGGCTCAATATCCGTTCCTGAATTATCTACAAAAAACAATGAAATCAATTGATTGGAAAAAGTTACGCAAAAAATAAAGTTTACAGTAATTATATATATGAATATGCTACGTATTGTGCGGTTTTTTTTTGTTGCAGAAAGTGGCAAAAGTTTTAAATAACAGTAATTTTATTTGTATATTTTTAGATATATACTTCAAAACAGTAATTATTATATCATTTTTTACACGTATTAGCAGACATTTTTTTTTAAGTAACAGAGCTTTTGAAAAGCTGTTTTTTTAATATACGATGAAAATTAAAACAGAGTTGTCTGTGGGAACACACAATGTTCCTTACATGTTGCGAATTTCTTTATCTAATTATTGCATGACTTAGAGTTTCGGAATGTAAGAAAATAATATGTTGGTGTAAAATAAATCTCTTTTATAATGTTGGTTGTCTGATACTAGAAACAATTATATGAGATTTCTATAACAAAATTTAAAGATTTATTACATAACAGTTTAAAAAAGCATATGACAACTTATCGTATGTACAACTGGTTTTTTGATGAATAAAACAAAATTTTTTTTTAAATGGCTAGTACTGACAATATAAACTATATATCTTGTGTATACATATATATATATATATATATATATATCTTACTATATTATATAGTGATTTTAGTGGGTCTGGCGATAAGACTT
>JAPYYV010010692.1:0-11750 GCA_030522625.1 Copidosoma aretas | reverse complement strand
TCTCCTGTAATTATTTCTGCTTCTATATTATACTTAAATAATTTTGTGATTCTTAAGCGAGTTCCATTACACAAACCTTCGGCTATGCTTAAATTTCGTTATAGCATTACAATACAATTAATTTTCAAAATTAATTCATGTGGTGGAAGGCCTACTTTACCTTCATTTAAAAACTCTAGGGGAAAATTAATTTGTATGTTTTCGTCGCTTTTATCGACTTTTTTATGGGTTGCATAATCTATGCTGTAATAAGTAACGCTGTTTCCATTCATATTACTCAAAATCGTATTATTTAAGAAATGAGTATATTCATTATATAAAGTAAGAATAACATTATGTTTTGATGGATTGTCAATGTTATTAAAATTTTTTTTAGAAACATCGTTTGTTTTTCATTTTTTCAGAATTTTAAAACAGTCAATGTTTCCATCTCCTATTTAGAGTAATAAAGATGCAAAGTTACTGGTTTTGATCGGTTGATCGTATATTTAATGTTAAATGTAAAATAGAAAAAATTGGCCATGGATGTGAGAATTTAATTGTTTCTTCTATGATACCAATTTTATTTGTTTCTTCTATGATACCAATTTTATTAGAATTTTTTACAACTGAAAGAATTTGTCGAAAGTCTCCTCCCAAAATTATTAATTTGTCGCCGAAAGGTTTATCGGAGTTACACAGATCTTGTAAAGTTCTGTGAACTATTTCTAATGCTTTTTTTGGTATCGTCGAAGCTTCATCCCAAATAATGACACTTACTTCTCGTAATTTTTTTTGTCGGATTCAAATTCTAAAAATGTAGTTTCAATTGTATTCAAATCTAAAGGAAGTCTGAATGTTCTGTTGCTTGTTATTCCTTTCGGGAGTAAAATTAAAGCAACACCAGTCTATGCTATTGATATAACTTTTTTATTCATGAATAGGAAGTAAAAAATTAAGGTTTTGTATAAAAATGTTTTTCCAGAACCACTTGGACCATCAATAAAAATATTCTATTAAAAGATTTGATTAAAAAGAGCTTATTATTTTATGAAATATAAAATTTCGATCTTTATTGAAATTGGTAAGAAATTCATTGAATTTCTGTTTACAAAATTCAATTTAATTTATTTCATCAAAATTGATATTTTCTTTTGATTCTTTTGGTTCTGGTAAGCCGAAGTGTTTATAAGCCGTGTCATTAACTTTAAAAATTTTGTTTAAGTGTAAAAGAGCTTGGTTTTCTTTATCGTTTTTAAATCTTCGTTAAAAAAATTTGTATATTTATTCCAAATAATATTACCTTCAAAATATTCAGACATAATAAACCAAGCAATAAATTTTCGTGATTGGAATGGCAACATAACACATCAAGCTTCATTAAATATAATGTCCAATTGTGAATCATGCTCTGTTAATCCCATTAACACAGCAGTTTCTTTAAAAGTGTTGTAAGTTATTTGGTCAAAAGTTTTTAAATCCGTAAATGATGTTTTGCCTTTAACTTTATTTAATATTAACTTTTCAGAAAATCGCTCTTGATCGGTGAAACAACATTTAATCGACCAATAGTTTTATTTGTTTCCACGCGTTTACGTTTAATCCATTCTTTAGTTTGAGGGTTGTATATGTGATGTTCTGGAACATTAATGTATTTAGTTGAGTTAGCAATTTCATCTTTTTAATTAAGTTCAAATCACGCTGTTAAAGGTGTTTTCCAATTTTGTATTGATTCCAAAACTTTCTTTTCGCAATTCGTTTTCGAAAATTCTTTTTGAAAATTGTGCTGGCTTTATCATAACATGGACTTTTTGTACTGTGTGGTCCGTGAAGCATATGCTTTATAAATCACTTTAAAAACTACGTTATTGTTCTTGGTAACGCCTTTTAGTGGTCACTTTTCGAATCATATATCAAAATAAAACAATTGCACAAGCCAAAGCCGTAAAAAGTTTTAACCACTTTCATTGTTACAGATTTTAATTTTTTATTTTCGGGTGCACAAAAATTTTGGTCACTTCCATATCGCCCTGGGCCCACCACTCTATTACTCGTACAGGTGAGCAGCATTTTTTTCTTGTGTTATTTATAAAAAAAAAAACGCTTAAAGAGCGGAAAATCGTTTATGCTACGTCTACGAGCAGCAATAGTAATCCAAAGCTCGAAATGTCACTTCCGCACCTGTCATTTCAGTACCACTCTAAAGTCAAAGTTCGATTTTTCTCAGTTTCAGACAACGAATCTTTACCAAACTTTTTTTCTTATACTCTATAATACAGTTTGTACCTGCTGTTAAACCCAACAGCTTTTGTTAAAGAATGACAAAAAATTTTTATTAAAAGAAAACTTTTTTGACACTTATCAAAATATGGGGGTTGGCACGCGGAGCGTGCAGGGGGCGATGCTCCACTAGTGTACATACATATATATGTACATCGTCAGGCCGAAAGCCTCCGGATTGTCAAAGAGAGTCAACAAGCGTGGGCTCGCTCACACCGACTCTTCGAGCTATTAGGGCTCGCCACTGCATCGGACTGTAGAAATCTAATCATTGGATTTTAGCAGCCTTATTGTATAAAACTGTAAAAGCCTAATGAATATGCGAGCTCCTACAGCCTAACATTATTTCCGTTAAACTGTATAAAAATAATAAATAAATAAGTTGGACAGTCTATAAATTTACAAAATATTACTAGAAAAAAGTGGATGTATATACATATATCTTCCTATATTATATAGTTGTATGGTTTTAGGGTGAGTACTAGCTCCCCTTCTCCCCCCGCTCCCACACTCACTCAGCTCCCCTTCAAAAAAAGGTATGACTCGTTTGTTTTTACCGTGAAATATGACCTCAAATAGCTTGAGCTAGCTCCCCCCGCTCCCCCTCAGCTCCCCACTATACTAACCCCTTACCTCTTCCCCAGCTCCCCCTTTATATGTTTTTCCTTTCGTAATAAGTTTTGACAACACTATTACTTTCTTATAAGTATAAAAATACCAATATGAAAAACCAACTTCTACAAAAATTGATTATGTAGAAATTATTCAAAATAAATAGAATAACGATATGCATAATCGAACAACAAAAATGTATGATTAAACCTATGAAAGCCGTGAAAAGAATCCTAAATATTAAAACAAAAAGTATTATTTGGTTATTAAGGAGATAAGTTTGATATTTATCATTATAGATCTTGAGAAAATTCTGGAGTCAGCGATAAGACATGCTTTTCTGCTGACGCATTCAAATACCTACACGGAAAGTACTACTCTTGAAGGTTTCAAAGCTTCTTTCGGCATTATTTATGCTAAGAATTTGCTCTATAGCGCTTAATAAGGTAATTTTTTACGAGAATATATTCATCATTGAAAAAAAAATGTCTTGCGGAAAATAAAAAACAAAAAAAACACAGGAGAAGACAAAATTATGAAAAACTGTTTTAAGAATCTACAAATAATATGGACTTTTTTTTGTCAAACAATCTTTACAGCTTATAGACTAACACGCATATTATCGGAGCGTGGGCAAAAGTATGAATGTATCGAATTCACAAGGCAGGGATAAAGTAAAAGTACTTTGAAACTACAGAGGAGTGGCTTTTTATATGTAACATATAAGATTTAAGAAATTATAATCGCTGAAATGTAGAAAAATTGGTAGAGAAGTGAAAAATAATAAAAGAGAGTTAGGCTGCTATCAAAATAAAAGAACGAACAAGATACCATATTGTTGTACAAAATAATTTAATTAAAAGCACAAATTTGAGAGAAATAAGTATAAAAATGACAAGAATGTGCAAAAGAATCTAAATATATACAAAAAAACAGTTAATTGCGCCAGGGGCTAAGAAATTTATTCAAAACTATGAAAAAGAAAAAGCTAGGGTGTCCATGAAGCCTGGTACTTTTAAGTTACGTTGTCTAAAAAATAGGCGATAAGTGAATCCAAAATAAAAAAGGGGGTGTAAGAGTAGGCAAACTCAGATTTAAATGTCTTAAATCATGTAATGCCGTTGTTTAATGCGCCTATCATATTGAAGACAGAAATCATATGTAGAAATACTTAGTTAAATAAAGTACAGGAAATATACTGAAAATAAACAAATAAAAGAGGAAAATGTTGATTTTTTGAAATAAATAAAGGATAAAAACAGATCTGTTTGAATTTGAAGATGATGCATCGGAAGTTAAGAACTAGGACGTGGACAGAAAAAAGTGTTTCTCAACAAAAAAATTTCCGGGCATGGAAAAAAACGACAGATTAGGAGCAAAGGACAGTAAGAGCAGTTTTAGGCTTGAAAAAAAGAGATAATTTAGAAACATTAAATCAATGATTATTTTTCATGGAATAAATGATGAAATTATACTGCACATACGTAGCGGAGACTCTTGTTTCAAAGGGGGGACTCCCCGTTACTCGCCCCTCTGAGCGAACTTCCAAAGCTCCTTGAACCGTCTGATCTTTTAAAACCCTTATCACATTTTTGACAAAATTTTTTTTCATGTCCTTCATGAGGAATTCATGTATGTGTATTTAAATGTGTCAATCTTTCAAAACTTTTATTACATTCAGCACATTGAAATAATTTTTCCTTACTATGTTCTTTGAAAAATGAGATTTCTCTGAAGTTCACTGCTGTTCTGTTTGCATCTCTAATACATTATTTTATAAATTAATATTAAATTAAATATGAGTGTTAAAGAAAAAAAATTATATCTGTAAAAAAATAATAAATCACTTTAATGCAACGAATTTTAAGTCTGCAATAAATTTTTCAAATTTTATTTACAAATTTTACAATACATCGAGTAGAAAAATTTTGATCATATCAACCAAATATTAGAATTTACGCAGTCAAAATATTCTAAACAGTAGGAAGTTTCTTTAGCTGGAAAACAATCATGAAATCACTAGAAATTATAAAAGCTTTTCAAATAGAATGGTGGTAATTGTATAAGATGTGTAAATTGTGCTTAAAAAATGTAAAGAGCATAAATGCATATGATCGATGGAAATATTGTACTCATATATGTACATAGATTATCTTGTATTAATGTCATGTAGATGTGATGAAATTCATTTAAAAGTCCGCTTATCTTAGGTATGTTCGTCATAGCTTTTATAGGTGTTCTATAAGTGTTTAAAGTAATGGTAATATTAAAAAAGGGCCGGTGTGTTGCCCAACTGATTTACTATGCTTCCTTTAACTTCTGAGACTTCTTCTAACCCTTTTACAACAATATTATTCGGACGGTCGGCCCAGTCTTTTTCTTGAGTGATACGCTTTATATTTCTCGTTTTTGACTCTGAGAAGTTTACACCACTTTGTGCCGTGGCCCTGCTTGATCGCACTGCCTGCTTCGTTACTATCGAAGCCATCCCGCCCGTCTCATCTGCTACGCCGCCCTCCTCCCGCCCCTCGTATTACAGTACCGCGCTCTACCTCCCCTAGCCTTTTTTCTCTTTCAGCTTTGTTAACAGGTATACTATCTATCCTTTGCTTTACTGCCTCTAACCTTCGTGACATATCATTTATTAGATCTGTTAATTCCGCTCTTCTTTTTTCTGCTTCCACTTTTTCTCGCACCTATCCATGTCTATTTTTAATCTTTCTACGCACTTCCTTAAACCTACAATACTGGACATATCGTCGACTACTACTTTTCTCACTAGATTGTCTACCGTCGTTTGTGACTTACCACCACTTTTCTCCATCTCCTTTGCCTCCGTTGTTTTTCCGCTCCTCAACTTTGCCGTTGTATCACTTTTGATTCTGTCTTTATTCATTTCAATAGCACTTAATGCCTCTAAACTTAAAGCCTCTACTCGGTAGTTTCACTTCCACGGCTTCACGCACGCTGTATTCCGCCTGTTATCCTATCGCCATAACCTTGATTTACGCACCTGCACTTTTCTACTTACTTTTTGTTTACCAATCATGTACTCCTTATAAACCTTACACAACAACTCCTTCCTTACACCATCAACTAACTTTTCAACGCTACCATTCTATTTTTCCAATACAAAACTACGCAATTTACGTCACTTTCTACGGAGCCTCTCGCGCGCACATGCTCACTCGTACACATCCACTAACCAAGTCTAAGTGGATGTATTATTAATAAACACGACAACGTATCGACTTGTGTGTTGCACTTCTTAATCAGTTGAAAATATCATACTTTTTGTGTGCTTACAATATAGTAACTTGAAAGTTAGTCTCATAAAAATCGACATTCAAAAAAGGTTGAAAAATGTAATGCCAGTGCAAGTGGTATAAACTATTTTTTCCCGAATTCTTGTCTGAATAGGAAGTGAAATTCAAAATTATCCTTTGCGATACTTGGATATGCTCCAATTTTTGTTACAGTCTATAAATCATATTACTTGGTTTTAACATATGATTTTTCAACGAGAATTTGTGCTTACTAAAGCTTGGTAAGGATTATTGGTGATCTTACTACTTTTTTAAAGAGAGAATCAGAAAAAAATGTAATACTCAGACTATCATTACATGTTTTAACCATTTTGAAAGGTCGATTTATATGAGATAGCCCTGTCATTGAGGCTAAGCATTTTTACAACAAAAAAACTAAAAGGAGTAAGATTGAAATTGATTGACAGACTCGCTGACAGAGTATACATCGATATTTCGTGTACCAATACGTCTATACCCATTAAATCGTGGCTGACTTGAAAGTTTCAAAAAACTGGTCGGGAAAAAAAACTAGAGTATCTTAAAATAAGCAGTACAGTATGTATTGCTTATGTACGTATATCGTATAAAAACGTAACAAGGCATTGCGTCCTTTGGCCTCTTGAATGGCGGGCAACAAAATCAGTATCAGGCAGGTCTTTCAGCGACAAATTAGCGATAAATTATAGCCCTGACCCCGTTGAGCTATCTACTTCTTAGCCAGAGATACGGATGTATGGTCAGCTAGCTTGATATAACGACATGCTATCGGAAATCATTGAAAAAGTAAAAATAGATTTGATAAATCGAAATGAACAAAATAGTGGGGCAGCTAAGGGGTTTTCGTAGCCGATAATGGTCCACGAGAACGACCAAGTGAATTGAATGTATTTTTGCACGCAGAATCTGAATCCTTTGGTCGTTTTTTCGAATTCATCAGGGAAGAATTGTTACTAACCATTTTTGCTAATAACATGAAAAATAACAATCATCAGAAAAATGAAATTTTTGTTTCTAATTCTCTAACTAGTTTTAAGTAGAAAAGATTCTTTGTAATTTTTTCTGAAAACCCTTTGTTTTCCCGCAAAAAATTCGTCAAGTTTGAAAAAACGCGGTTTTTACTATTTCCAGCTGCCCTTCAACAATTCTTAATTAATCTTTTTACAACCAACAGGTGCTTAAATAATTCATTGTACTCTGTACTTTCTAACACATTAACCACTGACCGTTAAGTGTGTTCAATTCATATCCAGTAAGCTCCGAACGTACATGGTTTTTATGTATGCACTGTACATTCATGCCCCACCTTAATACGTATTACATCATTGTATATTTGAAGCTTACTGGATACGAATTAAAAATCTTTATCCAAACACGTTCTTAATATGTTTAATTCGTATCCAGTGTGCTTCAAATAAATAATGATGTAATACGTATCGAGGTAAGGTATGAATGTTGTACAGTATACACGTATAAACCATGGACGTTCGAAGCTTACTGGATACGAATTAAACATACATAGTGGGCAGTGATCGATATATTATAAAAGTGCAGGGTTAAACGGATATTTTAAGCTCTTGTTAGTTGTAAAAGGATTAATTAACAATTGTTGAAATTACTGCTGAAAAAAGCAAAAGACGTGTTTTTTTCAAAGTAAACGATTTTTTTGCGGGAAAACGAAGGGATTTCAGAAAAAGTTACAGGGTATCTTTTTTACTTAAAATTTAGATCTTGCGTGCAAAAATACATTGAAATCACTTGGTCGTTCTTGTGGACCTTAATCGGCTACAAAAACTCCTCAGCTGCCCCACTAAAATGGAAAGAAGAAGGCTATTTTTAAAAAGTTTCTTTTAATAAAGACTATGCACTTATGCAATGTTGCGAAATTTAATAAAGCAATGTGTTTCGAATTTACACATGGTTCCTACTTTAATATCTTATTTTTATAGCATGTCAATAGAGAATTCTACTAATATTACAAATTTAGTACAACGGCGAAAACGTGTTTTTCAAGGCAATTGCAGTATCTTTTAACATTCAAGATTCTATTCGTTCATATTTTAAGTCTTTTGAATCACCGTACAGTTTTATCAAACATTTTATAGATTAAGATTGAAATATAAATAAATATGAGGAAACTTTTTTTAAAGTTCTAGTACTTCACAATAAGTATTCATCGAGGCATGGTGGTTGACGCGCGCAGCGCACAGAGGGGCGTAGCTCCACTAGTATGTATATATATATATTTATAGTACATTTTTTGTCGAAAGAATAGAGGCTGTGCCGAAAACTTTATAAGCAATAAACAATCTTTGATGCGCACAAAGTGAAACTCAGTTGGAAAGCTTTCTTTTTCTATCTGGCTCTTTTGATAAATTCAAAATGGCAGACCAATATGGCTGCTGCAAATCGATGGATGTCTGAAAATTCTGAACAAAGTTCAGTCTCGTGTATTTTTTATCGTTTATTACGAATGTATACTTATTTCTGATTCCGCACATTACTGCGCTTTCGAAACTTGGAAAAATCTTAAAATAAAGTAGTTTTGCGTGGTTTCTAATCGTTTTGTAGGTTAATAAATTCTGAAAAGAGTTTTTCTCATGTATTCTTTAGAAATCATCCCTAGTTTATTTTAATTTTTAACCATACACATAACTGATTTTTCCTAACTTAAAAAAACTCCAAAATAAAGCAGTTCTGTGTCGTTTCTTATCGTACGTCAAGCAATTGTGAAAAAAAATTCTCTCATGTATTTTTTATAGCTAATCACAAACTCATACTTTTTCTCGACCCCGCACAACACTGATATCTCCTTAACTTTACAAACTTTAAAATAAAGCATTATTGCATATTTTTTTTCGTTTTGTACGTCAAAAAATTCTTGAAATTAGTTTTTTTGTATTTTTCATAGCTTAATATGAATCCATTGTTACTATGTACAGATTATATTTTAACACTGTAAGTTTTAATTCATCAAAGTCAAAGTTCGTTTTTTTCTAACTTTAATGGTGAAACATCTTTACAAAACTTCTTTTTCCAGCATTTTTCGGCTCAAATATGAGACGTGTCTTAGCGTTTAGTTCAAAGGCTTTTTTTCGTAACTAAATAGCTGTAAAACAAGGTCAACAAACACTTTAGGTAATTACGTCGTTTTTCGTGCAATAAAATTATCCTTTGTTATAAATAAACAAGGTAAGTAAGCAGGCCATATGCCTAAATAGGTTTTTGTAAGGGTATTAATGATTTCCTTATTATATGCTTTAGATTTTAAGTTATAAATAATCGCACAAATTAAATAATCAACTAAGCCAGGAGGCAATATAAATCATTAAGTTTTATTGTAGATTGTAAATAAGTGCTCGATTGATAGGGCTGCACGATATTGATTCAATATTTTCCCGATAATCCAGTATCGTATTGTAATATCGGTCTTTATAACACATCGTATACAAATAATGTGTATACACTTTGTTTATGTTTTCTATTACGTATTATTGTTATCTTGATATCTTTATATTCTATGTACCTTTCATAAAGAAAGAAATTAGAATAGAATTTTCATCACATGGATTTCACGTACAAATTTGCAATTGTCTTTTTTCAATGACAATTTCACTGAAAGTATATTCGGTCATTCGCATCCAAATGTTAAAGTTCCAAACCGTAATTAAGCTAAAGAGATTTGAATGGAACATTTCAAAGAGATGCAGCAAACCGATAAGATTTGTGATTAACCCTTTGAAATTTGAAATCATATGTATGTTAATAGTTTCAAAAAGAAAATATAATTTCATAAGAACAAAAATGACCTTAAAAATCAGTTATAATCATATGACTGTAGTAAAATTACTATATTACGATACTATTGACAATATTGATAATATTGTGCCAAAGATACTGATATTGTATTGACTTCTCAATCCAGACATCGTATTGGTATCGTCTTAAATATCGATTAAATATTGATACGATATCGATATTTTTATCAAATATCGTGCAGCCCTACTGATTAATTATTTAATTATTTAACGAATTGGCTAAAAGTTCTGAATTATTAGTTTTTGGTTTTACAGTTACAACAAATACCAATACATGACTGATTTGTCATTATACTAATTTCGAGAGCCCTGACTTTGAAATCTCCATCATTTTCTAACGAACAAATCTTATGACATGGTTACACGTGTACTAAGCGCGCCGGCTACACTCGTCACATGGATCGTGTTACACTTTCTCTGTGTAGTTTAATTTCTGGAGTAGGGACTTGTGGTTCAACTTTTTCGTCGTGATTCGTTTATAGAGCCTAATGGGTTATTTGCAAAGTAGATGATTATATGTCAACGGGTTTTTTTTTAATTTGTACTTTTCTGCAGTTAATGTCTAAGTAAAACCTTTACTGATGTTTATGGACCTTTGTTTTTCCGTCAAAGTATACTTTGTAATATTTACTGTTTTCTTATACCATCACACATGTATTAAAGCTCTTTTTTGTATTTATTATAATTATTGCTTCGTGGTGTATTTTTTATTAGGTCAATACTTATTGCATGGCAAGTGTTAATCATGTAGCAATCGAAACTTTCTCCGACTCGAATACATTATGACAGATGCATTAATCCTTCAATGTGCTTTGCTCTAGAGAGGGTCCAGAAGAGTGTGGCGGATGTATGTCCCTCGTGCTGATTGGCTGAGCCAATTGCGACAATATGGCGTCGTTTTTGCGCGCTAAATTTTAAGTTTTGAATATTTTTACGTTAAACTGAATTGCAAACCATGATAAATCCCATAAGTTAATTTATTCCATAGTCGATAATTAATTCATGCAATTTCAATTAATTAGCATGCTCCTCGTTCTTATTATTTAAGCAATATATAACGTCATCTAACTTATATATGTGCCTGTATACTCGGCTTACGGAGGCTTTAAGCCCTACTCGGCGTATATTCAGTATCAGTGTGATCGGTATTAAATATAAACAAAGGTTGAATAACGTAAGTATCACATAAAAAAATATATTTGTTAAAATATTTTTATCTGATTAGTTAAGTGTATGTTCTCTCTAAAAAAAAAACTATTGATCAAAGATTTACTTATAATATTTTAACATCTGGTGAAAAATCTTTGGGGTGCATATTCAGATTAACCTATAAAATAAGTTCTTTTAAGTAAATAAGTTAATAAGTTAGAAATATTTCTTATTTGTACTCGCAGCGCTAATGTTGGTTTTTTAAAAATTTTGTTTCAGATTAAACAACGTAATTCTTAACAATTTTTCTCTGGAAAAATCAACGATGAATCGCTGGCCAATTTTTTAAAGTTATTGAATTTAATTTTATTTTCAATCATAATTTTTAAGGGAAAAGTAGATTAAATTTTTTTTTATTTATAAGTTGACAAAATTTTAACAATTTTCACATTAAATTCACGGTTTTTACAAATTCAATTATGAAATGTGTTTTTTGTACACAATATCAATTAAATATTTGAGTGCATACAAGTACTCTTACTTTCATTGTATTCTTTAGATTTTTATTTTGATCTTTGTTTTTTTTTTTTCTTTTTTTGTTGGTACA
>JAPYYV010010691.1:0-11184 GCA_030522625.1 Copidosoma aretas | reverse complement strand
GTGACTACTTGGAGTTTCAGTTAAAAAACAAAACGACAAAAAAACACCGCGGTGCAGAGAAACCGCGAGGGGGGGGGGGGGGGGAGGGAAACAACAGCCAGAGCACGCGACAATCAAACTCCGCTGGGCGTGAACAGTTTTTCATCCGGTCGAGTGGCTGTACTAACTCTCACGCAGGTGCTGCGGGCAGGGGGGCTCTCGAAAATCAATGAAGCCCGCTTCCCCCCCCCCCCCCCCACCCAGTTATACACATTCGTATGCAGATATGCTGCTGCATCCCTCGTTGTCAAGCTCGACGAATGGGGGGGGGGGGGGGTGTGATACATCGCGACGCGTCGACGGGATCAGCGGGAAAAAGTCCATGCATGCGTAAATATCGGGGATGGAGGGCTGTTGTGGAAGCGCGTGGGAAAATACCGGGGCGACGAGGCGACGTCTTTGAACGCGGGCCAGCAGCTGAAAACGCGAGCGGACAGTTGTCGGGGCCAGCGTAGGGGGCTTATCGCCGCGTTACGTTTATCGCCGCTGCTTTCCGGCATTTTTATTTACTTTTTTTTCTTCTTCGGAGGGCCAAGTCGGAAAATCGCAGCACGAGACCGCTGGCGATCATTCTGCTGTGGGTCGCCCGGGTGCTTTGGCCGGTCCGTGTGCGTGCACCGCCGTTGTCTCGGGACCGAGAAGAGCTCGCAAGATGAGTGCAGGGAGTATTGCGAGAAATGCGCCTCAACGACCATTTTACGAGCTTCGCGGTGTTTATCAGGCGTAGTGCGTAGGCATGTAAGTACTTATGTCGCATAGATAAATGACACGAACGTGCGGATCGCAGTGTATACACTTATATATAAGGTATATACGAGCTAGAGCGCTACTCGCGTATTGAGAGCAGGGGACATCCAGGGTGTCGTGAGTGCGAAAAATTTGCAATGGCTGTACTATTCCGACGAGACGATGAGAGTTTCTTTTTTTTTGTGCTGGCTCCTGCAATATCGCATCGAATTTGTTATTTGAGCAAAAAATCTCATACAGTGTAATTCTGTGTACAGTGTAATCGTACGACCCCCAGCTAAAAAATATTTTTAGGATGATACGGGGTTCTCGATTTTGGAGTGGTATGGGTATTTAATTTATTGATGGATTTTTTAATACAGTTTGTGAAAAGCTGCCGGTTCTTGAAATCGCTTGATATTCAAAATATTCAAGAAACCATCCCATCTCGGGTTCCCCTACACGCAAACTCAAAAAGGAAAACGAGGAACGTGGGGTTGTGGTGTGGAGGATTAAAGGATACGATACGTTCGATATGTGTGCGTGTGTACCGTGCGTAACGAAATATTTTTTGTTCTTTCGGTGCGATGGAATCAACGAGGGAAGAAAAAAAAACAGCCGAGAAAAGGTGGGTAGAAAATATCACATGATTTATGGACTCGCGGAGTGTTTACCTTGATGAGACGTTGGAAGCAGTGCTCTCGACTGCGGCAGAATTACTGGTCAGGTTGGCATGCTTATGATTTTTGTTTATGCTAACCCGACGGTTTTTCTGCCGCAGTAGAGAGCACTGGTTGGATGTACTAATTTATTGATGATGATCATTGTTATGAGTGACTACAGAATTGAATTAAGAAGACACCAAACTTACTAGGAGAATGTAGAAAAAAAAAAACATAAAATAAAAACAAAAATACGAATACGAGAATATTCTAATGGATACAATGATTTGATCTTACACGTATATAGCGATAAAGTAGATGAATAATGGCGATCGATTCACAACGCAGCGACCATATATATTATTATTATTATATGATAATGATACACGACACTATTATACGACATAAAGAATAGCTATATAGATGAACGAACAATATAATATAGTGAAAAAAACGAAATAATCTTTGTTCACAGTATATATATGTACAGTGAGCATAATTGTATGTGTATGTAAATATTACCATCTTATATGACAACATATATAAAGATATCTCCGATGATATAATATATTATAGAGCTCTGCAGGTAATAAATGATAAAAATTATGACAGTACATATTTCATGCTCTGGCTATTATTTTTTCTGCTCTCCTTCCTTTCTTCCTTCCTTTCTCCGCTGGCAATTGTTCTTTGAAAGTAAATATCCATTTATCTCTTTTCAGATAATTAAACGGGATACACGCACGGGTATTTATTATTCACGGGCAAAAAGTTTTGTTAAATGATGAAAGACTCGAAATTTGTAATCAGTCCTTTTGTTCGAGGTATCACAATCAACGACGACAAGATAAAATTTATAAAGTTTTGCAGCGTGAATTTGGATTAACTTGCTGATAATGTACACCGCAACAGTTCGAGCGCATTAATCTTACTTGAAAAAATTTTGCCAAACAAGGAAAAATAAGTTTTACCTAACGAGCAACATTTTCCAGAACTTTTCATAAAATGAACTCGACTCAAATTTTGAATGTATCCGTTGCGAAAAACATATATTTCTACAGATCGTTTTTCACAAAAATTCTCTGAATGCAGACAAAAATTCAGTTTTTTCGCTGGCAAGGTGGTCCTGATTATGAATCATAACTTACGTTTGCAGTACAGTATTCATCGACTGAAGAAACACCTTTGTCCTACTTGAGTGCAACAATCATTCAGAGTGAGCGTGTAAAAACCATTTTACGACCAATAGTATTTCAACCCCAATGAGTCTCCAAGGAACAAAAGCACGCGCGACTCGACATTTATAATGCACAGCAGCTCTGTTCCCGACAATGGCTCTGATTTATCATTCGGAGAAAATTTTAATAATCGATACGCGCGAGTTCATGAATTCTGCACAAACATATAAATTGAGCCACGCGTCGCCATTGTCATCGAACTCTTGAATCGGTAACGCGAGAAACCTGAATACCAGCCCGCGCGGGTGCACGGTGCGGGCGAGAGGGGTGCTCGTGAATGAATTAATGAATCGGGGCGAACAATCGCCGGCAGATGGGTGTATACGGGCTCATTTTTAGCCCCCGAGACAATTAATTATAAACAAAGAGAGGAGCGCCGCTAAAAATAGCCGTTTGTTTTTTTTTTTTGCGCGAAAATTAGTCGCGGGATGTGTATGTAAGAAGGGCCAGCGTATAACCTGCTGTCGTGATATTTCAACGTCGAGAGCGCGGGAGCGGTCGCAGCGGTTGGAGTTCAGGAGGAGGAGAAGAGGAGAATTAAACGTGCTCCGGCTGCCAAGCGAGCACATTGGCTGACCAAACACGAGCATTACTACTGCTCCCACTTGCCTCGGTTCTGATGCTCCCTTCCATCATTGTCTGCTGTTACCCGGCTGGCTGGGAGCTTTTCTCCCCGTACCTTTGGTCTTTTAATCATCCATACAATTACTTATCACTCGTTTGCAGACGCACGCAAGCACTTGTGAGCGTTTGCATACAGACGTATATTCGTAGGCATACTTGTGCGTTTACTCACGCATTTGCTATCCTCATTTTTCGTAAACCCTCATGCGTTCACTTGGGCAAAGAAAATACGTAGTCCAACGTTGAGTGCCATTTTACTTGCGTTGATAAATTCATTTGCGCTGCGAAAGGGTGAAGCGAATTTATCGTTCGTCGGGAACTCTGAAATTCGAAAACGCTGGACAACTCCTACGCGGCACAAGGTCACTTAGCGACCGACAGTCAGCTCATCCGTTCGTTTACCAACAGCTAACAAAGTCCCTTGCCTGAATAACGTTATCAGCAGTCGGTGTATACGCCAATTTTTAACTGGATAAGAAAAGCTCCCTCGGCCGTTAGTTATGTGTCTGTTTTTTCAGGTTTCGTTCATCGACCGTGTAAATGTGTACTTTTAGTGACGTTCACACCTCACGATCTATATTTCACGACAGCTTGAGAAAATCAAATAGAGTTGTTCCAAACTTCGATTCTCGTCAGTTAAAACAATAACAGCCTTTACAGATAAGCACAAGTCACTCAAGCACCCTGAGTGGGAAAAAAAAAAAGAAGGCGTGCGAAATCGTCAAGTTAACTATATGGTTGGTGTGCGTCAGAGAGGAATAAGATAGAGAGAGAGAGCATAACAAAATATAATTAATAGAGGGCAGTATGCGAAATTGTAGGGAATCAGTGGTAATACCAGTACGTTCGGCGACAAAGCTCGAGGGCGGGGGAGAGGATCAGGGGTACACACGCGTATTTCATATCAGATGAAGGGGCAGCTATAAGTTACGGTGTCAACTTAATCGGGTTGTTTTTAACATTAAATCAAGCGCTCATGAATTACTCCACGAATTAATGCCCATGATTGCTTGATAAGCCGCTTTGCGAAGTTTCCGCAGTGGTCGACGTGCTGCTGCTGCTGCTATTACGAAAAGCGCAGCCGCACTACTGCCGCCTCTATCTGACGACGATACGTTTACGTATACAATAATCATGATAACAATAATGGCAGGGAGCGGAGGGCAAGGTGTTCTGTATGTGCATACACAATTATTTTTCCCATGCATATCGATTAAAGGTTACGAGCGCGATTGTACAAGAGCAGCAGGAGGGTATGCGTAGTAATATGCAGCAATATAGGGGTGGTCGAGAGAAGATAAAGAGACGGGGTGAATAATAGCGGCGATTTTTCTCCGGCTGCTATCTCCACGCAGCCATTGGCCGGCTCTTTTTATCCTGCCGAGAATATAGCGTGCGTCGTTACACGGCACGAGAGGTGTTATTTTCTTTTGTTCCCTGCTCTTACTAACCCTCTTTCCCTCTCTCGCCTCTCGAGTCGTCGGCCCCTCGACGAAATTGCTTTATCAGATAGAGGGAAGCAAAGAGCGCGTCAGAGGGATAAAGAGCGTTATTGTTGTCGTTGTATGTCAGAAGATTGCATTGATATGGAGATGATTTCTGTATTGTACAGTATGGCAGGTCGACGGTAACGAGTAGATGCTATTTTCTGTTTTATACATTTTTATTCGGTCGTTTTTAACGACTTTTATGGAGAGGAGATTCGCTGGTAAACGAATCAGAAAGATGATTTCAAAAAACTAAGTATTTAAAGGATTCTATTTCGGAATTGGTTACATGTATGTTTGGACATGGAATTAGTGTCAGTTTATTGAATCGAGCATTGGTCTCTAAACTCGGAGGAAAATTTTCCAATGCTAATACCCGTAAAAGTCACAGCGATATCAGGTTGAAGTGAAATTTGTCGATTTTGGTTGTTTCTGTCAATACTTCGAAAATAATCATTAATGATGAGCCAAGTACAGCTGATTGATAGGAAATCACTTTTTTCACAATTAAATAGGGATCAGTATTTTTGAGTCGAACTGTTGCTTGTTACATCTATTGATTACATCACTACGTAAATATTTAGATTTTCCAACAAAGTAGCTCTATTTTCTTAAAAAACGCTGTATCGATCGGAACTGAAATTTGAAAGATGATAGATTGATTTTTCAAGTATATTTTCTTTTTTTTTTTTTTTTTAATTCAAACCAGAAGTTTGAGAAAAGTTCCAAATATAAGTGTATATATGCACCTGCGACACTCAATTCGGTGCTTCCATCCAAAAGTTACGGCACGTATACTTGTATTCCCTTCTATGATTGCTAAGGTAGTTAATATCGCCAAGACATCTGTACAAAGTCTTAATAGTTTAACTTCTATTCCCATCTGTCTGTTTGTCTGGGACGTCTCTGGCAGACAGTTATTGAACCAATCCCCAGACGTGGGAGCTTATACGAAATGATGGATTACCTACTCTTCACACGGACGTGCAATGAAAGGATGTGACGAATAGAATATGTTAGTGTAGTTATATAATAATAGTGTATTGACAGGCTGGAAAATTTCAATAACATTCCAGAGCTTCAATATAGTTTATATTAAACCGAAAAGTAGAAACATATATCAAAACGGAAAAATTTGAAAACAAGCGGCTACTTATTGAGCTGAAAAATAGAAAACAATTTTTATTTCCTAAAAAATACATATCTGACTATAAGTAAATGCTTGGTGTGCTCGAATTTCAATTTGACATTTAATGTCTGTGATATAACGAAAGTATACAATAAATAATTAACAGTGTATCACAAGGTCAATAATTATTATCTAATAATATTTAGAGTACAATTTTATGAAACGACTCAATGGCTTAGATATAACATAATACAATGGTAATATTCATACCTTAGGGCCCCATGCTTTTACTTATAGTCGAATATAGATGCAGAGAAAATAAATTATTGTCTACTTTATAATTCAATGAGTAAAAGCCGGTGCACGAAAATTTATTTTATTTAAATTTTATCTTTGCATACCAAATATCACGAGTACATAAATTCTCAATGCATTTGGTTGTAGGACCTACTCTGTTGTTGAGCCTTAAAGTCAAAGCCTATGCGCGTAATTGGCTGCAGACGCGGTTATCCAATTTGTCTATGCCTCAGAAAAAGTGTATGACCGGAATTTTTATTACTACTGAATAAACAAAATAGAAAGTCTCGTTCCTGTTTGGTTTATCTTTGAAAAAAAAAAATCCTATGAACTCATAACTTATTGAACTCCATTTTTTTCTGTAGCTAAATAGCGTCACTTCTTTACTCTTAACCATAGACAATTAATCCTAATGAGTGCGTCAGAGCCAACAGCAGCAGCAGCAGCAGCAGCAGTCATCTGGTTTGAGATAAATCTAAATTATCTGGACGACCAACAAGGAGTAAAAAAGTTCCTGTCATAAGTACAATTAGAAATACAAAAATTCAGTTCGTTAAACAAGGTAGAGAATACTTATGTTCTGTTTGTAAAATTAAAAGACGAACAAATGAATGAAAAGACAAAGTAAATTTTTTCCTGATTCCTACCATATGAGTTCTAAGTTGAAATAAAAATATGGGCACAATAAAAACCGTCATCAATCGTTTGCTCTCGGATTATCTGTATTTATTTATACTTACAAGCAAAAAAGAAAAGAACACCACTTTGTGATTTTCTTGCTACGTGTGATTGTTCAACTAGATTTCACTTTCAGGATTTTCTACCATACATACCTATGTCTGTAACGCACGTGTCTCATTAGCTCAATGAAATCAAATTGTATAGGGGTCTCTCGTTGCTTATACCTCCACTGAACAAAAAAATCAAACACTAACCGTTTTTGTTTGGCTCTGCTTGCTTTTCGTTTTTGTTTTGATTGATATCACCTAGGTCATGAATTCTAGATGATTTGCCTATGGTGCGTGCTTTTCTTCTAAGAATCTGTTACCTTTTGACTTTCTCTTTAATTCTATAATATCTGCTTTTCAACTAGTTTTATTTTATTTTTATATATTCTCACAACTTTATATTTTAATTTATCAATTATTCTTATACCTGGTATATGATTTAAATTATGTTATGTAAAGCGCTTGTCAGCTTCTCAGCAGCTGCACTTGTATACTCAAAGTTAAGGCTATCCTGGGCCCCAGGTCCTTAGCCTAATAAAATACTACTCTACTCTACTCTACTCTACTCTCTTGGCGGTTATAAACTAAAGTAAAAAAATGAAGTAAATAGTTTCATTATGTACGCTTGATTAACAAAAGAATAAAAAAATTTATGAAGAAATTGGAGCATCTGTAGTATTATATTGGCTCTCAAAGAAAACAAAGACTTTATTTATTAAAAAAGTTGTCGTAAAAGATCCGCAATCTGATACTTTTGTCGTCTCAGCCATCAGTCATAGTTTAGTCGATAGAGTGCAGGTTTCGTAGCTGAACGTGGTATCTTAGTTGAAATCCGTAGATGTTGTTATAAAGTGCTAAAAAGAGCAGGAGCGCCCTTTTCAATCACTGGAATAAATTGAAATACTTACCTGTGACGAACGAGTACGCAGTCAGAAAAAATGTGTAGTTCTCTGCTAATAAAACAAAATTGAAACCAAAAAGGATAACAAAATATACTACCCAATAGAGATTTGGAAAAAGTAATATTCGGAGTAGGCAACATTAAAAGGTGATTCCAATTGGGATGAAATAAAGATATCGATTTAAATTTATATTTATTCATTTGATTTTTGTTAAAATGTAAGCGACTTTGTTATGTCATTGATGAAACACTATTAGTATACACATAATTTTGTCTTTTATTTACACCCAGAGTGAATTCTTAGTTGGATTAACTTATATGCTTCACTTATGAGACTCTTCCGATGATAAAAGTATTAATATTAAATAAAAATTAGATTCATCCGTGTTTACAGCTACAACTCAAGCTTACGGCCATTCTTTTTCAAAAGTCGTTGCTCGAAAAATGAAAACTTCACTCGAGATTCGCAAAATGCATTTAACCAGCAGGCGCATTGATTCAGTTATTCCAATTAAGTGACCTTCTGAGTGTACGAAACAGCATAATATATCAGTCGTTGAATATTTAAATTATTCGCAACAAAACCACAGATTGCTTCGAATAGTACCTTTGTTCGAATGCGCCGTATATATATTTACAATATTTTTTTTTTCACATTCCAAATACATAACGCGAACAACATCGTGTGCAATCGTAATGTAAAATTAAAGTAGAGTTGAATAAAAAATATTGTTTCGCTTTGTCTAAGAGCGAACATTACGCCCTTGGTCATGTAGGAAGGGGAAGGGATGTATATATATATATATATATATATACTCAATGGGGAAATAAATAAATGATTCAAATGAAGAATACTTATACTCGCGATTACGATCGAAATAAGATGAACAAATAAAATAAAATAAAAGAAAAAGAAAACAATATCAGCCGTCGCAAAATTTAAGATGCGTCCGGATGCGTCTGTTGAGCTCTGCTTTACAACATTATCAATAATTAAAAAAATATTGAATAAAAAATACACGTCTACTATTAATTTTGTGATTGTCAAATATGCTTATTATTGGTTTCGTGACATTTAGACATTTAGGCCTTCGAAGTTACCGATTAGGCATCCCTTGTGTGGAAATTTTCGTTCACGTTCATCCCTCTCGGCCGATTTGAATGATGAACCACATAAGTACTCCGATACACGCAATAATCGCAAGGAGCCACGCGAGCAATCATCTGCCAACGAAATCTACCAACAAAATTAACACGTCTACCGTAAATCAAACGCGAACGGGGATAATCTACATCAGACGGATGGTGATTTATTTTACTCAACGAGGAGACTAAATTGCGGTGATTTTTTTCTTGCGTCCATCTGTAATAGCGTCGATTCGGGGTTACCCGAGGCTCGCGCGCTGCGTTGGGATTTTCAAAAATTCATGGCCGACGCGCAGTGTGTATTATCGATGAAAATGGTAATAACGACAGCAATAGCAATAATCGCGGTGTTAAATGCATTAGGTGGGTAGGTAGGTAGGTAGTACATTTTCAACGATGATGAAAATTAATGGACGATCGATGTCTGCGCAGTGTTTTCACGTTTCCGTTACTGTATCACCATCATCCTGTTTACGATGGTAGCGAAGAAATTATGTGAAACTGCACGATCGAACAAATTTTTACGAACAATTCGGCATCAACGCGATAAACTGTAATACGTCGATTCGAGGATTGTCGCGGGTCGAAAAATCACGCGTCGCGATAAATATACCCCGTTACATCGCGCGAGCAACGAGCTCCGCTCGCTTCTAATTTCCATCGGCTACGCGGTGAGTTGTCGGGAAAGAAAAAAATGCAAAATTCTTCGGGGTAAGAAAATTAATCGATACAGACGTGGTGTACATGCTCGTCGTATAAAAAAGGGATGATTTTTGGAAGCAAACCGTATACATATACATATAGGCACACGGAAAACACAACTGTTGCGCGACCGACTTGTTGAGCGTTTCTCAATCAACCCCATCTCGCTCGTTCCCCCCCCCGGCTCGGCCAAGTCCGCGCCGCGCGTATTCACGCGCCAAGGCGAGCGCTCGTCCCTGACAAAAGTTGACCACGGGCGGGGGGGCGCCGCACGCGCGCGCGGATACGACGTTTCGCGATTACGGGTGTAATAGGTGTATACGCACGCGGGGCGCGGGGCGCGTGGGAGGGGGGGGGGGGGGGGGCAAATCAGGCGCGGGTATTGATCTGCGCACTGACGCCGGAAATAGCCCGGGGTGTCCAAAAGCACGCGAAATCGTGTTGTTGAATCCCCCACCCCCTCTCTCTCTCGGACTTTGGACGAATTTTGTGAATGATGGGACACGCTTTTCATTTTTCCGCTGGGGTTCGCGGGACGCGTGAATAATTTTGGTGCGCAGCGGTCGGTGGGATATATTTAACACCAGGCGGAAAACGAGGACAGATAAGTGCAGAGACGGTATTCGTTTTCTTTTTCGTGTTTCATGGGCTCATCGGGAAAGGGATAGGGGGAGATCGATTGGAAAAATACCAGGCAGATATAAATATACATATATATGTACATGCGGAGGTATATACCTATATTTCTATCTGGTTGTTTTTTTTTTGTTTTTTTGACGTTTCTTCTTATTTGTAGTCATCCGAGTGTTATCAAGAGTGCAGCCTACAAAAATCATGGACAGAACACTTACAAGGTCAAACGCACTTTCGACTGTAAGATGCAGTCGAGGGAATGTTGGGATGATGAAAGCTTCGTATATCATGACAAGTACGCACGCGAACAATCATTTGGTTTTGATAATTGACGTGAATTACAAGACAAGTTAGAGTAGACTTGGTTTTTTGTCGAAAAAAAATGTCACGGAAAATTACGATAATAACGATCATACATCACCGCAATCGGGTGATGATAAATAAATTGTTGGAACGCAACAGACTAAATGATATGGTTTTGTAGGCAATATTATAAAAAAGTCGATAGCGATAGTCTAGGTTCGTCGTCATCATCATCATCTTTAACATCATCATCATTATCATCATCATCATCATTATCATCATCATCATCATCATCATCATCATCATCATCATAATCATAGTGATCAATGACGAGTGAATGATTGAAATCATAATCATAATAATAGTATAATCATATCATAAAATTTATATATATGTACACATATCTACTCATCTTTTTCGCATTTATACCTGTACAATAAGTCTCAAAATACACATTCCTCGAGAATTATTCACCATCATCATCATCATCATCATCATCATCGTCATCATCATCATCATCATCATCATCATCATCATCATCATCATCATCATCATCATCATCATCATCA
>JAPYYV010010690.1:0-15056 GCA_030522625.1 Copidosoma aretas | reverse complement strand
GTGCAAGGAGGGAGATAGAAAGCACGAAGCTGGAAGAGGAAGCTGCCCGGTTTTCAGGCAAGCGGTGGTAGAAGCCAGAGCCAGGATTTCGCAAAGGCCAGGCTGATGGCAAAACAACAGTCGATTAGTAGGAGGCCAAATACAAAATACGGCGGGCGGTTGTGATTGTGGCAGAGTGGCTGCGGGACTACGGCTTTCAACTGGCCCTGCAGAAGACGAAGATGATTGTCCTTCTCAGGCAGAAATGGTTAGGCACGTATTTTCGCGTGAATGTTGCGGGTGAGTCGATATGCTTAAGCACGGTGGTATGCTACCTGGGAGTGTAGGTCGACTTTTGGCTAACCTTCTGGGAGCACAACAAGAGAGCAGCGGAAAAGGTCGCCAAGGGTGCGGGAGCGTTGTCTCGGCTAATGGCGAATGTTGGTGGCCTGCAAGTAGCCACAAGACAGCTTCTACCATCAGTCACCAACTGCATACTTTTATACGGCTCGGAGTCGTGGGCGGATGCACTGGTAAGTCGGGATGCCCGAGAAAAGCTTACCTCGGTACAGCGTCTCGGATCTCGCTGGATCGCAAGCGCCTACCGCACGGCTCCCTTCGCACCTGTTATGGTGATCGCGAGGACGATCTCCGTTGTGTTGCTTGTATGGAAGTAGAGAGAGTGCTCTCTGCCCTCTGGTGCTGAAAGTGACGGCGACCGACGGGAGAAGACGTTGTCGACGTGGCAACAGGAGTGGGATTTGTCTGGGGTGGGTAGATGGACATACCGGCTAGTACTGGTCCTGCGACCGTGGCTGGAGAGAGAGCATAGTGAAGTGAAATACTACCTTACCTAGTTTCTATCCAGGCACGGTCAGTTTGATGCCTATTTCCTTCGCATGTCGGTGATAGCATTTACTAAATGCGCTCACTACCCTGTATTGGATGATGACGTTGAACGACATGTGCTGACCCATGAGGGACCTCGTGCCCTTTTCAGGGCTCTTGGTCGGTCGGCACATGGCAGCGACTGGTGTTCGAGCTTGCTCGACGAAGATGTGAGGTACGTTGTCCTCCCTGGTGGCTCCACCTTGAAGTAACGCTAACGCGGTTTCAGGGTGGAACAATAGCCACGCGGCATAGGGGCTTATTTAGTGAGCATTCGTGGATCTTTTCTGTTAGTGAATTTTTTTTTGTATATATGAACTGAAAGGATCTACGTTAAGACGAGGCTGACCCTGCTGTGTGCGTAAATGCATTTTTCCTCCTACCACAAGAAAAAAAAAAACTAATACTACTAACACTACTACTACAACTTGTGCATCGCAAGACAAGACAGGACCAAGATTCAGGTGTAGTCTTGTCTTGGTCTTAAAGAATTTCAAAGATCTTAGTCTTGTCTTGAGTTTCGCGAAACAATAAAAAAGTTAATTTTTTTACCGACATTAAACATGAGAGATATTGTGTTTTATTATATTTATTTAGAATATCAGTACTACATCAATATTGCATGATTCTACATCTTGTTAAAAAGTTTTCATGACCTAAAAAATTTTAAAAATTTTTTTAAGGATATTAAATAAATTAATATTAAATATTTTATTTTTAAAATTAGATTTAGCGTATGAATTCAAACAAAAATAAATTTAATTTTTCTGATTTTCAAATTTTTCTGCAAGTAAATCTCATGGTATCTATAACATTATTGTTATTCAATTAAAGTCGAGTTTTATTTTAAGGAGAGATAGCATTGTACAGTATATATTAAAAATCAATATGTATTGATCAATATTTACGTTTTTGAATTCATCAGTGTTATTAGATTACTCGGCAACGGGCATTGTTGTTGCGCCGACTAAAAATAAACATAATATATTTCTTTGTGATTTCTTCGAATATGTTTAATTAGTCCAGAAGTATTTTTATTTTTCATGTTAAACTGTTTGTAAACACCATTTTTCGAGCACTGTAAGCACACATCAACTCTATCGCTGCATGTAGTCGTAATTTTGAAAATATCGGCATACTAAACTTTAGGCTGAGTTCGACGCGCTTTGATTAATTCGTTTGTCATAATTTCGACAGTTTCACTACTCACACTACTTGCAAATTAAGAAAATTTTAAAGAACTTGGAGACAGAAAGCTATCGTTAAATAGTTTACGTTTTCTCAACATTGTGCTTACTCTGTCCGATTCGCGACTGCAGATAAATCGATGCTGTTAAGTCATACCATGTATACATTACAGTAAACATAATGAAATATGTCGACAAACCGTCAGTTTATAAATTACGGATTTGTACTAGTCGTAGTAGTTGTAGTTGTAGTGATAGTGGTAGTATAGTAGAAGTAGTTGTAGTAGTGATGATGCTAGAACATTGATAGAAGTATTTGTATCACTAGTAATAGTAGTAGAAATAGTAAAAAAAATTAGATGTTTTCTGAGTTGTATCAGTAAAAGTAGTATGAATAGTAGTGGTAGCAGTAAAAGTTGCAATAGTAGTAATAGTAGTAGTAATCGTTACAGTAGGAATAGTAGTAATATTATTAGTAGTAAAAGTCGTTGTAATTGTAGTAGTATTAGTATTGGGGCTTATAGCAGTTGCCGTGTAGAAGGCGTAGTTGTGGTAGTAGTACTAGTATTAGTAGTATTAGAAGTAGTATTTGAAGTAGTACGAGAAGTAGTAGTAGCAGTAATACTATAAGTTGTGGTAGTATCTGTAGTAGTGGTAGTAGTAGTCGTATTAGAAGTAGTAATAGTATTAGTATTAGTAGTTGTAGGGGTAGTAGTGGTTGCAGTATATTAGTAGTTTTTTTTTTTTTTTTTTTTTTGTGGTGGGAGGTGAAATGCGTTTACGCACACCGTTGGGCTTTTGTTCCGTCCCGGCACCGCTTTGGCATTAGTTTGGGACTGAGCCATTAGGGAGGACATCGTACCTCACAGCATAGTCGAGAAATCTCGCTCACCAATAGCTGGCATGTAATCACCACCCAAGAGCCCTAAAAAGGGCTTAAGGCTGCCCGGGTAATTACACATTACCGTCCATCCACCAGTCCAGCATTTTGTAGGCATCCTAAAAAGGACCCGTGGTCCCTGTGACCGAACATCCACAATAAGCTTTGTTCTGGGCCGAAAAATGTTTTGCGAGCCTCATTTTTGGGCTCGGTGCTCCTACTTGCTGATAGTCATAAAAGCCAAGCGCACCCTGCATTTACACTTATTAGTCGGCCTCGCCATTGTTTTGCTATGAGCTAGGCCTTTGAAAAAACTTGGCTCTAGCTTCGTTCAGTGCTTGCTTGATGACTGGGCAGCTTCCTTTCAGCTTCGTGCTTTTCATCTCTCTCTTTGCACGCAAAGCACATTGCCTCACCATCGCAGTCATTTTTGCGATAGTTGCAGCTTCCGCACTTAAAACAGAGATTTGATCTGTCTTCTTCTTTGCATGATGACGATAGATGCCCAATCCGAAGGCACCTGTAGCATCTGATGACGTTAATTGTCCTCCTTACTCGGCAGGAGACAAAGCCTACCTTTAATCTGGCAATTTATCCGAGCTTCTTCGCCTAAGATTCCCGGAGAGTCACAAATGCCATTTTTCTCCCCCTTCTGTTGGCCTTAAGGAGGCGTAAATCAGTGTCCTGAATACGGGTATCCAGTTTCGTTTTCGACGCCCTTCTGATCTCCTGTATTTCGACTAAACCGTGCAGGTCACGGACTTTAACGGTCACCTTGCGCTCATTGCAACGGGCCGTACCCTTGTCAGCCACTGCTTTTTCAACGTATTGGGAAAAGGCAGTGATGTCCCTAATACCTTTCGCACTTATTAGGACGTCTTTTGATTCGGTCGTTTTAACGCTTTGCAGGGTGTCTCCTATTGATTCAAGGCTAAAGCAAAAAGAAAAAAACAAAAACAAAGGAAAAAAGAGAAAAAAAAAAAAAAAAAAAAAAAAAAAAAAAAAAAAAAAAAAAAAAAAAAAAAAAAATTCTAACAGAAAAAATCCACCAATACCTACTAAATAACCCCCAATGCCGCGTGGCTTTTGTTTAACCCCGGAACCGCGTTAGCATTACTTCAGGGCAGAGCCACCAGGGATGACATCGTACCTCACAGCATTGTCGAGCAAGCTCGAGCACCAGTCGCTGGCATGTACCGACCGACCACAAGCCCTGAAAAGGCACGAGGTCCCCCATGGGTCAGCATATCTCGTCCAACCTTTTAATTGGCATACTAACTAGCCATGTATAGAGCTATGTGGCGGTAAATACATTCCTCTCATGTACACACATTACACTGACACAAAAGCGACGGGGCCCGGTCCGACTCACTCGTTCGGGCTGTCGAGGCGTTGCTGCTTGCTTGTGCTAAAGAATCTCTGGGAGGTCAGGCCAGTGCGGTGGCCTAGATAATCCTGGGCTACTACCGCCTGAAAGGCTGGACGTCTTAAGAATAAAAAAGACGTGGTGGGCTAGTTAACACTAGCTTACTACCACTGAGGAGACTGTATGGTGGCTTGTTCTAAAAAGCACAGCAGAAACCAGCTGGTACCGGGTTCCTGGATCACTAATCGTGGTTGGGCACTGGTATGTCAGGCGGATGGGTCCTACTGGTTCCGTTGTTTACTGCGATCACCACTCATACACACGAACACTTTTCACACATTGTCCTGTCTTACGCGATTCTACTGTCCTCCATCCCTAAACATAATCCTTAAAACACTTACATACCCATACCCTAGCACCGAGATCAGGAGCGGTTCTCGTCGATCTGAGAAATCATCCCATTGATATGAGGGACGAGCTCGCTGCCACGTTGAAAGACGCTGTGGCAGATGCCAAGGGTGTCAGTAATATCGTCCCACGTTTATCGTGGGTGGTGCGGGATATAGACCCAACCGTCACCAAGGAGGAGGTCGAAGCGGCACTCAGGGATTGCTTCTGCGAAGAAGTGGCCCCTGACATAGTCGTCCGCCTCTCGGCCAACAGTGTCAGAAGAAACCGCGTGACCTATGTGGAGACACCTGCATCGGCAGCAGTGGTCCTAAATAAAAGGGACCACTTAAAGCTGGGCTGGGTGAACTGCAGGATAGTACTAGCGCAGAAAAGGGCTGAGCGCTGCTTCAGGTGCCTGGGCTTTGGGCACCTCGCAGGCAACTGCGAGGGCACAGACAGGACCGGGGCATGCTTGAGATGTGGCGGGAAGGGCCAGCAGGCCAGGGGTTGTAAAACTACAGAGGAGAAGTGCTACCTCTGCCAGGACCTTAACCTGCCACCTAGCCTCCGGCACGTGGCAGGAACTGCCGGGTGTGCAGCCCGGAAGACGGCTGAAGGAGTAAAGCCACAGCGATGGCGCTGATCCTTCAGGGAAACTTGCAGAGGTCTTGGCTTCCGTAGACATTGCTTGACCAGTACTCCCGGAACTGGGGAGCTGCTTTTCTCATGATCAGTAAGCAATACTGTGAACGTCCCGGGACCTGCTGGTACGTCGACCAAACTGGCACCGCAGCCGTTGTGGTCTGCGACGCGGATAAGTTTCCGGTTTCTGTTTCTGGAGCCGGAGATAGTTTCGCGTGGATCAGGAGCGGCCGTGTTACCTACGTAAGTGGATACATCTCCCCAAACATACCAATTAGTGTCTTTCGGAGGCAGCTCGCTGCACTCGAGGATGCCGTTCGGGTGTTGGTGGGGATGGGCGACGTGTTTCTCGCTGGCGATCTAAGCTCCAAGGCCACCGCTTGGGGCAAGACGCAAACTTATTCCAGAGGGCGGGCGGTGTTGGAGATGGCTGCAAGCCTCGACCTTACCGTGTTCAACTCTGGTAATACAGTGACGTTTAGATGCTTCCGAACCAGGGGTTCAATTGTTGACGTGACGCTCGCAACGCCAGGCATGGCAGCGTGAGTGTCCACCTGGAGGGTTTTGGAGGACTACTCGGCAAGCGACCATCAGTTCATTACATCTTAACTAGATCAGTCGAGTGGGGCGGTATCGCGTGGAGCGCTCTGCGAGCGAGCCACTGAATGAAACGCAGCGCGTCATAATCAAGAGGCACTGCGTGAAACTCTAAATGGCGCGTCGCCCCCAGCGGACCTAAACACCATCACAGGTCCAGCGGAGGCCGAGCAACTGGTGAAACGCACCATGCAATGCATCAAAAATTGGTGTGGTGCATGTATGCTTCAAAGATCGGCCAGGTTAAATGGAAAACCGAGCTACTGGTGGACCGAAGATATTGCTGACTAGCGGAGAGAGGGTCACCAACTCCGTCGCAGATCCCAACGCCACCAGCGACGGGATGACGCAGAGGAAGCCGCGACACTTTACAAGGATTCAAGGAAAGAACTGGTAAGGGCAATCAAGGTTAGCAAGACCCGTTGTTGGCGCAAGCTTAATGCAGAGGTCGATAGGGACGACTGGGGCCTGGGCTACCGAATAGTTACAAAAAGACCGAGTAACACAGGATCGGTAGGGTTGATGGAGCCGGCGTTTATGCAGGAAGTAGTTGACACTCTGCTTTCTACTCACCCAGAGAAAAGGCGTGACAACTTAGCCGTAAGTTTCAGCGCTTCACTGTTTACACAGATGGAGTTTTCGTTGGCTGTATCAACGCTGCCGGGACGTAAGGCCCCAGGCCCGGACGAAGTGCCCAATGAAGTCCTGAAAATCGCGGCGAAGGAGAAGCAATATGTGCTGCTGGACATGTTTAACACTTGCTTAAAAGCAGGCATGTTTGGTGGGCCTTGGAAGATCCAGCGTCTCGTGCTTCTGGATAAGGGCAAGGGTCCACCTGTGACCCCAGCGTCATTCCGGCCCCTATGTATGCTGGATTATGCGGGGAAGTTGATGGAGAAAATGCTCCAAACGCAATTACGCGGGATGGTCGACGTAGCCAATAATCAGCACGGCTTCAGGGTGGGGCGATCAACATGCCACGTGATAGCAGTGGTTTTGGAGTCTGCCGAGCGGGCCAAGGAAGCCCCTCACAAGACAAGGAATACCTGTGTCCTGGTCACGCTGGACGTCAAGAACCCTTTCAATTCGGCAAGATTGTCCGACATTAGAGAGGCGCTATGTAGGCAAAAAGTACCGGATTACATAAATAGGGTCCTGGATAGTTATCTCCAGGACCAAGTGCTCCGGTACAACACCACAGAAGGACCAAAAGAAGTAAAGGTGACGTCCGGGGTGGCCCAGGGCTCTGCGCTTGGTCCATACCTCTGGAACCTCGTGTACGACGAACTACTGCACTTAGAAATGCATGAGGGGGTCAAGCTCGCTTGTTTTGCCGACGGTGTGGCGCTTGTTGTAATGGCAAGATCCAGGAAACAGGCTAAGCGCAGGATACAGTGGGGTGCGTCCAGGGTGTCGGAATGGCTGGGGGACCATGGCTTAGAGCTCACTGGCCAGAAAACGGAGATGGTTGTCCTTACCAGGCAGCGATGGTTTGGAGACGATTTTCGTGTGAACGACATGGGTGCGGCGATCTGCAAGAGCCCCGCGGTCAGGTACCTCGGTGTGTGGGTCGATTCTTGACTCACATTCGGGAAAAACATTAAGAGAACCGCGGAAAAGGCCTTGAGGGTGGCCAGGGCTCTTTCCCGATTGATACCGAACGTTGGTGGGCCGTGAGAAGTTAAAAAAAAGCATCTCGAGTCGGTGGCAGACTCCATCATGCTATATGGTGCGGAGGTCTGGGCGGGCTCGCTGGCAATGGCGTGGGCCCGGGACCGCCTTACTTCGGTGCAGCGGATCGGGGCACTGCGCGTTGCCTGCGCGTACCACACGGTCTCTCCTGCCGCGGTAATGGTGATCGTGATAACCGTGTCCATCGTACTTTTTGACCGAAAGCGGAGGGCCAGGTTTCTCTCAGGGGGGACCGAGGATGAGGCCAAGAGAAGGGAAGATAGTCTGCGAAGCTGGCAGCAGAGGTCGAATAAGGCCGTGGTGGGAAAATGGACACACTGACTTATACCAGTGCTGCGCCCGTGGCTGGAGCGTGAGCATGGCAAGGTAAACTATTAACCTACCCAGCTGCTCTCTGGCCATGGGCAGTTCAATGCCTATCTCCACCGCATGAAGGTAAAAGCATCATCAAGTTGCAATTACTGCCCTGGGGTGGATGATATAGCGAAGCGCACATTCTTTCGCTGTGTTAGGTGGCAGGAGCAGCGGCAGCAGCCAGAAGATCGACAAGGTAGGCCCTTGACGCTTAAAAACATCGTCGATGTCAGGCTAAGTGACATCGACGCCTGGAAGGCTGTTGACGGGTCTGCCCAGTCTATAATTAAGGAGAAGAAGAGAAAGGAGATGTTGGCCTGATGATCCATGCGAACCCGAGCTGCGCTGAATTTTATGACTTATCAGCAAGGGAAAGCATCAAGCAAAAGAAATGGCGCTTGCAAAACTACAGCCAAATGGTGAGAGCTAGACACGGGTGCCGACTCTCAGGGACCTTAAGTCCTTTTCAGGACTTGAAGGAAGGGCACACTATATATATATGTCAAATGGGTTTTTTTTTGTTCAAAACCTAATATCTCGAGAAAGAAAAAAGATATTTCAAAAATTCTTTTTGGAGCTTCAAGCCTATATAATAGAAAATAGAGGAGAACTATAGAGAATGTCACGTCATTGAAACCTAACCTCAAAATTCATGTGAAAACTCGGAAAAACAGTATTTTTAGCCGAATAATCACTCAAATCACTTCATAACAACACTGTCACTTTTAATCTTCAAAAATTTCTAACTTTCAGCACTAGAAATTAATTTGTATACTTCCAATATAACCTCAAAATTCGAAATTACAGGTTGCAATGTCAGAAATCTAATATTATAAGAAGACGAATGGGTTATTTGTTGTTAAAAACCGAATATCTCGAGAAAGAAAGAAGATAATTCGAAAATTCTTTTTTGAGCTTCAAGCTGAGATAATAGAGAATAGAAAAAAACTATAAATAATGTCACGTTGCTGAAACCTAACCTCAAAATTATTGTTAAAACTCGGACAAACAGTATTTTTAGCCGAAAAATCACTTAAATTACTTCATAACAACACTGTCACTCTTATTCTTCAAAAATTTCTAACTTTCAGCACTAGAAATTGATTTTTCTGCTTCCAACATAACCTCGAAAGTCGAAGTTATAGGTTGCAATATCTGAAATCGAATAAGATGACGAAAGGTTTTTTTTTTGTTTAAAGCCAAATAACTTGAGAACTAAACGAGATAAGTCAAAAATTTCTTTTGGAGCTTTAAGCAGAGATAATACAGAAAAGAGAAAAACTTTAGAGAATGTCACGTTTTTGAAACTCATCCTCGAAGTTACTGGGAAAACTAAAAAACAACAGAATTTTTAACAGGAAAATCACTCAAATTAATTTATAACAACAGTGTCACTTTTATTTTTCATACATTTCTAAATTTCAGCACTAGATATTGAGTGTTATACTTTCAACGTAACCTCAAAATTCGAGGTTACAGGTTACAGTGTCAGAAACCTAATATTATGATAATCATAAAAAATACTTTGAAAATTCTATTTAGAGCTTCAAAATAAAGCAATAGGGAATAGGAAAATGGTATAAAATAAGCATGTTGTTGAATCCTATCCACTAAATTGATTAAAAAAATAGAAAAGAATGTTCTGAACTGAAAAACCATTGAAATGACGTCATTTCCATTCTTTAACATTTTTATTTTAAATGATTGTAACTACTATCACTAAAAATAAATTTTTGTATTTTGACGTAACTTTAAAATTGGAGAATACAGGCTTGTAGTGTCATAAATCTGATGTTATGAGAAGGAAAAGGAATAATTGGAGAATTATTTTTTGAGCTCCAAGATGAGATGATAGAGAATAGAGAATAGAGAAAAAAATATTGAGAATCTTAGATCGTTAAGTACTAACCTTAAAAAAAAAAAATTACTTTCTTACTAAAAAATTTTTTAAATGTCTCGATCAACTCTTTTTTTTTGTTATTTAAACATTAATAGTCATTTACACGGAATATTCAATAAAATTTCCCAAACATTACCTTAAATTATAATATTTTGGCTGTGATGTTTCCGAAACCTAATATCTTAAGAAGGAAAAGAAATAATTTCACCATACGTAAAAACCTTCAAGCGTAGATGATGGAGAATAGAGGAAAACTGTGCTAAAAATTCAATTTGGAAATCTTACCATCAGACTGGATGAAATAGGTTTAAAAAAATGTTTGACGATTTTTTTTTTGTGAAGGAAGCATCAGTGCCAAGTCAAAGACGTTTGGTCTACTACACGTCATCTCGTTATTTTTAAGCCAATGGAACCACCCAGTTAACTATTTGCAACACTGCGAGGTAAGAGTTGTACCTGATGAGGGCTGTCGTTCGTACTGATACAGCCAAAATGTTGCAATTTATTTTGAAATAAAAACTTGATAGAGTGACCATCAACATCTGTGTTGTTATTAAACTTTATCAATCATTGAAATCAAAGAAAATTCTTTTAGCAAAATAAGAGTATTGTGTGATAAAAATGATTACGTCACTCAAACATACCTTGCGGGCAAGGTGTAATTGCCCATGGAGTACAGTTCTCTATAGAGTGTTAGTGTAGTACACCGTTGCTGAGTGTATTTCCATCCCTGGTGTGGGCATGGAAAGAAAATTTCATTCCTTCGCTCAAGCTGGTTTTCGTGCGCTTGCTCTAATGTACATGTGTCCTTAGCATAAAGACTTTGATCTTATACAGTGATCTCACCTTAAATGAAGTAGCCACGCATATGCCTATGATTGTCTTCAAGAAAAACGTCTTATTATAGGACCAATAATTACAGTTCAATGTGATTGAAACACAAGTGAGATAACAGTACTAATCATACGGATCAATTCGATTTTTCAAGTAAGTTTATCATTTGCATTCTTATTGAAGTAAGTGACATTATCTATTTTTTATTTTAATTCCACTGGCTATCAATAATACTGGACTCTTAATGGAATATATTATTAATACTATTGTATTATAAACTTAAATGAATTGAAAAATAAACTGGTTTCGTCAAGACTTAACGAAAAAGGTTCGTACACTGTTATGTATGCATACCTCACAATAAAAGATTTTATACGAATGTAATATTCCCTTGCAATATATAGTTTAGTAAGGTTATCAAGTATAGAAGTTGTTTATTCTTGATTTTACAAATGCGCAACGTTTCGGTGGTTGTTTACATAACCTTAACTAGTAAACATACTATAAGTATTGCACATGGTCTCGGACTACAATTGTAGCGCAACGTTTTTAACCAATTTTAAAAATAGTAACAATAAAACATAATGGTGATGTGTCGGCAATATTGTAAGCATAAAAACTTTGTTGAGCGTATCCATTAAAATCCAATCAATCATTTTAAGCACCTTATTCATGTTTTGAATAGCCACTGGAATGTTGTGCACCTTTGAAGTCAACAAAAATGGACTTGTATGATTGAGTACCTTACTGTAATAAAAAATACACTTATACTAAACATCATATCGTGTAACTATTACTGAAATCAAGTTCTGTATTGTAAGTTTTCAAGTAATGTTTCCTCTTGTTGAAGTAAGATGTTATTGCTCTTAAAAAAGAATTTAACCACACGAGACTATTCCACTGCACTTTGCATTTAACAGTAGTATATATATATACATAGTACTTTGCAGCTCGATATGGCTCGTTAGTTTTGATAAGATAGTATATATACCCAGCACAACGGCAAAAAATGTACACGACTAATGTATTATATAAATACCGTATCTCTATATATTACATCTATAAGACTACTGTAGTTGTTTTGCTCAAAAGTGGCCGCTCGGTATATGTGATCTCAAAGCATAAAGATCACGGTTTGTTAATGAAATAAAACAGTTTACTTTATAAAAATTACGCCGTACAAGTTGAAAAATAATATTTGATGTATTCCGTATGTCGTAGGTATGATAAATTTTACGAGAGCAAGATAAAATATTATTTTTCCGAATAAACGTTGTAAATTATGTTAGTATGTCATGCAATATGTCCTTGATAATTAACATCCATCTATTATTTTTATTGGATTACATTTTATGGAGAATCATCAAAGTCATGAAATAGACGTACGTATTATACCATTTGAGTAATAGTCACAAGGAGACCTCTACCCAGGCAAAACAAACATTCTGGACAAAACTAGTCACTATATTCTAAATATATACTATAGCTACAAATATTAAATTTTTCTGGTGCATCGTATAATATAGTATGCAATATTTTGCAAACATTTATTTCAGATGTCCATTTTGCTCTTGTCTTTCCTAAATTACGTTAAATTAAAATAAAATTTATACAATGCTAACAATAAAAGAAAACATTAAAAGATTATTTTTTAAGACCGCATCATTTACTCACGAACCGTTAATATACTTTATTCATTTATTTCAACTCTTTCGTATTATTAATTTTTTTTACGTAAAATATGAATATTTTTATTAACTGAAGGTGCACCTAAGAGAATAAACTAATGGACATTGAATATTTAATTGTATGAGCTACATGAGTTAAAAATGGGTCAAGTACAAAACCAATAGAAAAAAGAAAATGGGCGACCACGAAAAGTACCGAGAATCAGAATCAATTCTGGTAGAAAACCTGCCCTGATAAGTGAAGCATCTATTTCTACTATAAGAAAGCAAGCTATAGAATTATCACGTAATGAACGCTACAACAAAAAAAATTTTGGAGATCGCTATAAAAATTCTGAAGAATAAATTAAAGATCGACACTTATGAAAATGAATCTATGGATGTTGACGAACTCAGTGGGCAGCTCACCAAAGATTATAATTCAGAGCCACTTAAAAAGTACAGTGACAAATCGGCTTTAGCTCTGATCTTAGAACTTAAATTATTCAAAAACTCCTACATTGAATTAGTGAAAGATATGAAAAATCGAGGTTGTCCAATTTTTGTTTCTTGGAAATCTTTGGGAAAAGCAAAAGAAGCATGTAGACCGTAGAAGTGCAATGTCTCTAAGGTAAACATATATTGATGAATCTAATAACATTATTTCATGTATTTATAATGGCTGCAAATCTAAAGCGCACAGTCATCAGAAGCGCACAATCAAAAGCGCACAAATCGAACGATCAAAAGCGCACAAACCGAACGATTGAAAGCGCACAAACCAAATAATACTAATAATGCTACACTTAATGTTGTCACCAACCCAAAATATCAACAAAAGCAGGCTAATAAAATTATTTATTATTTCTTGTGAAATATTTATATTTGTACCTATCATATTGGCCTCGTGCAGCTGAAGAGAAAGGATACGCGAGACTACTTCAGCGTGAGTAGCGGGTACCAGTGGAAGCATAACCAACACGGCCAAGTATAGCTATATATATTACCGACAGTAACCAGAACATAACTCAAATATGCCGAATTTTTCCATGAATAGTTTTAACGTAACTTCTTTACGTTTACTCGATTCAGAATTCCTTTATGTACCACTATATAAAAGAGTTATTCAGAGAACGCTTCTTATTCTATTGATGGAGTAAATTACTTCGATACTGTCGACGTAAATTGGGGATCCGAGTTCGCCAATTTGATCCGACAGGTATCGCATTTTAGGTGTCGCCACTGGTTCTGCACTAGATTAATAGCATTAAATGGTTCCAAAGCAAATAAGTCAGCTACAAGTTTTCATTGACCTATGTGCGCTTATGATTACTCTTAATGTGCGCTTATGATGTGTACTTTTTGAGTGAATTAGAAAGTTTGTGCGCTTTCGATTGTCTCCGTTTATAATAAATGTTATATGATCAATATTATTCAACATAAATAATATAAAATGCTAGAAATAAGTTTCTTTTCTTCCTCAATATTAAAACATCTGAGAGAAGACAGCGATTTTGACTTTGAATGCAGCTTCAGCACATTTTACCAATTTTTATTTTTGTTACTGTGTCATACAAACTTTTCGTTCAACATTACATACGATGATTTTATTATCAGGTTGATGTATCCGTTCCACTGCAACAGATGTTAGAAAAAACTGCTGAACGGCTATGCAAAGCTGTTGCTTCCAATTGGCCTAAAAATGCTTCAAGTAAAGTTTTGTTGTCTGTTACCATTGGCTTTGATGGTACTTCTCGTTACATTAACCCTCAACAAAAATTTGACAACGATGATAATGATGATCGAAGCCCACAACGATCACTCTTCGTATCTGGTGCCCTAATTATACAACTTTTGAGTCAGTCTGATCAAAGATATTTGTAGAATAATCCTTTGCCTCAGAGTTATAGATTTTTTAGACCTCTGAGGATTTCATATGAAAAAGAGGATGAAGAAGCTTCTCTTAGGAAATATAACCGATTGAGTGCCGAGATAAATCGTCTCAAGTCATTTCACTTCACCATTCACGATGGAAATGTGGTTAGCGTTATATTTTCAGTTGCAAAAACTCTTTTGACGGAAAAAGAGTCAATACTATTTTGGGCAACAGAGCAACCCAAAGGTGCCCTGTATGTTCAGTAACAGCCCACAATTTCAACAACGATAACTTAAGCTTCACTCCTATCGAAGGTTCGTTATCTCATGGTTGGGGTCTCTTACACTGCGAGATAAAAACATTTGATCATTTTCTACATATGGGTTACAAAAATGATGGAAAAAGATGGGATGTAACTAAAGATATGAAAGGTATCCTTCTATATTCATTACTTTATCTTATTTCGTATATTTGTTATAAAATGAACATATTGGGCTACTATTCATTTGGACCATTTGACTACTGTTTGAAGTGTTAACTTATTAATTTAGCTAGAAGGTTATTTAGTACTGGTTTACTTAGGTTACAGGTTATGGAGGTAGAAAGCTGTGTACTATTAAGAACTAATACGAGGTGTGTCCGAAAAGTATCTGACCTGCGTTCATATCTTCGCGCCAGAGCGCTCCAGTGGCCTCTGCGGGGTATGAGCGTAATCAGTATACCCTCACGAACTCCCTCGATGACGTAGTTACCGGCCAGACGCCTTGGGTCGCGCGCAGCGTGTGTTTATGTCCAACGTATTTT
>JAPYYV010010689.1:0-11185 GCA_030522625.1 Copidosoma aretas | reverse complement strand
ATTGTTTGTACAGGGGGAAAGGTATAGGTGACTGTAAACCCGAACCCCTCACCAACCCCTTTGCGGGTATGTGAGTATATATAATAAATAATAAATAAATAAAAGAGCAAATCAGTGATCCGTTGGAGACGAGGTGAAAAATTGTATACATAGTGTATATTATTTTTCCCTGTATGTTTCTTCCTAAGAATCGCTGATTGTGCCTCAGCCTCATCAAACATTTTTAAAACTATATTCTAACTTACAACTTAAAAACGATCTTTCGGGAGAATGAAAGCAAGAATGAAAAAAATCTTCATTTAGTGTGGCTTGAACACACGACTTTTAATCATGCAGGAATAAGATTAATCAGAACCTACTGCGTGTGTAGCTCACGGCCCCAGATAGCTCAGTTGGTAAGAGCATCTGTCTGGTGTACAGAGGGTCGTGTGTTCAAGGCACACTAGAAAAAGATTCTTTTCATTCTTGCTTGCATTTACCCGAAAGACCGTTTTTAAGTTGTAAGTTAGAATACAGTTTTAAAAATGTTTGATGATGCCCACGCACAGTCAGCGATTCTTAGGAAAAAACATACAGAGAAAATAAATGTACACTATGTATACAATTTTCCACCTGGTCTCCAACGGATCACTGATTTGCTTAATTATTCATATAATAATTATTAATGTTAACTATTAAAAAGCGAAGAAAATCAGCGCTCTGGGTCACTTGATATGAGTTCATATCTTATTAAAAAAAAAAAAAAGGATTAATTGATACAAGAAAAAACTAAGTGTTCTAGGTTCACTGGTTTTAGTTCTTATGTCATAATAATAATGTCATTGATTAAAACGCGAGGATAGTCAGTGCTCATGGTCTCCTGGTATTTGTTCTTGTCTTATTAGAATTAAGAGTAATAATTAAAACACGAACAAAACTAGCGCCGTGGGTCAACTGGTTTTAGTTCTTATGATATCAATAATAATGTCATTAACTAACACAAGCGTTTATTTAGGGCTCTGGGTTAACTGGTTTTTGTTTTCATGTTATAAATAAAAATGTACATAAATAAATAGCTAGAAAATTGAGTGTTCTGGGATGATAGGATTTAGTTTTTATGTTATAAATAATCATTTAAATAATTAAAAACGCAGAAAATTAAATTATTCGGGCTAACGATTTTTAGTAATTTTGGTATTTATAAAAATGTCAATAATTAAAAGGTGCAAAAATCAAGCGCCCTGGGTTTACTGGTATAAGTTTATATTTTATAAATAATAATGTCCATAATTACAACGCGTGAATAGTTAGCGCTCTGGGTAACTTGGTATTTGTTCTTATCTTATTAAAAATAATCGTGTCATTTAAAACACGAAAAATATAAGCGTCCTCGGTTAACTGATTTTAGTTCTTATGCAAGTAATAATAATGTCATTAATTAAAACAAGCTTAAATTAAGCGCTCTGTTTTAACGGGTTTTAGTTCTTATGTTATGAATAATAATGTTGCTAATTGGAACGCGAGAAAAGTAAGCGCTCAAGGCTGTCTAATTCTAGTTATTAGGTTTTTATTAATAATGCTAAAAATTAGAACGCCGAAAAATTAAGTCCTCTCGGCTCATTGGTTTTAGTTCATGTGTTATAATAATAATGTCATTAATTAAAACGCGAGGGAAGTCAGTGCTCATGGACACCTGGTATTTGTTCTTGTCCTATTAAAAATAATTGTATTGATTGAAACACGAGAAAAATAAGCGTCCTGGGTTAACTGATTCTAGTTCTTATGTAAGTAATAAAAATGTCACTAATTAACACGAGCGTAAATTTAGCGCTCTGGGGTAACTGGTTTTAGGTCTTATGTTATGAATAAAAATTTAAATAAATAACATGCTAGATAATTAAGCGTTCTGGAATAGTAGGTTTTAGTTTTGATGTTTTAAATTATAATTCAAATAATTAAAACGCAAGAAAATTAAGTGCTCCGGGCTAACTATTTTAAGTACTTTTGTTATTAATAATAATGTCATTAGTTAAAACGCTAGGATGGTCAGTGCTCATGGTCACCTGGTATTTGTTCTTGTCTTATTGAAAATAATAGTATTAATTTAAACATGAAAAAAGTTAGCGCCGTGGGTCAACTGGTTTTAGTTCTTATGTTA
Source organism: Copidosoma aretas (assembly GCA_030522625.1). NCBI lineage: Eukaryota > Metazoa > Arthropoda > Insecta > Hymenoptera > Encyrtidae > Copidosoma > Copidosoma aretas. Next base: position 9,048 of record JAPYYV010010689.1, on the reverse strand, counting down.
TTAATAATTATGTCATTAATTAACACAAGCGTAAACTTAGCACTCTTGGTTAACTGGTTTCAGTTCTTATATTATGAATAAAAATTTAAATAAATATGTAGCTAGAAAATTAGATGTTTTGGTATAATAGGTTTTAGTTTTTATGTTATAAATAATAATTTAAATAATTAAAACGCAAGAAAACTAACTGCTTCAGGCTAAATATTTTCAGTGCTTTTGTTATTATTAATAATGTCAATAATTAAAACGCGCCAAAATTAGGCACCCTGGGATTACTAGTATAAGTTCATATTTTATATTTTATAAATAATAATGTCAATAATTTTAACGCGATTAAAGTTTGTGCTCTGAGTAACTTGGTATTTGTTCTTAACTTATTAAAAATAATCGTATCATTTAAAACACGAAAAAAAAAGATGTCCTGGGTTAACTGATTTTAGTTATTATGTAAGGAATAATAATGACATTAATTAAAACAAGCGTAAATTGAGCGCTCTGTTTTAACGGGTTTTAGTTCTTATGTTAGGAATAATAATGTTTATAATTGGAACGCGAGAACAGTAAGCGCTCTAGGCTGAATGGTTCTAGTTCTTATGTTATTATTAATAATGTAAAAAATTAGAGCGCAGAAAAATTAAGTGCTCTCGGCTCATCGGTATTATTTCTTATGTTATGATAATAATGTCATTAATTAAAAAGGCGAGGAAATTCAGTGCTCATGGACACCTGGTATTTGTTCTTATCCTACTGAAAATAATAGTACTGATTAAAACTCGAGAAAAATAAGCGTTCTGGGTTCACTAATTTAAGTTCTTATGTGAGTGACAATAATGTAATTTATTAACACGAGCGTAAATTTAGCGCTCTGGGTTAGCTAGTTTAAGTTCTTATGTTATAAATAAAAATGTAAATAAATGAAAAGCTAAAAAATTGAGCGTTCTGGGATAATAGGTTTTATTTATGTTATCAATTAAAATATTAACAATTAGAACGGGAGAAAATTAAGCACTACGGGTCACCTGGTATTAGTTCTTATCTCATTTAAAATAGTGGTATCATTTAAAACAAGAGAAAAATAAGCGAGAAAATTGAGTGCTACGGGCTCAATGGTTCTAGTTCTTATGTTATCATAATAATGTCATTAATTAAAACGCACAAGGTAAGCATTTTAGGTCATCTTGTATTAGTTTTTATGTTATTGATTATAGTGCCAATAATTAAAACGCAAGGATAGACAGTGCCTTGGTTCACCTGGTATTTGTTATTATCTTATTGCAAATAGTACCATTCAAAAAACGAGAAAAATAAGGTCTCTGCGTTAACTGGTTAAGGTTTCTATGTTATTTATAATAATGTCATTAATTAGAACGATCGTGAACTAAGTGCTCTCTGTTAACTGATTCTTATTTTCATATTATCAAAAATAATGGTATCTATTAAAACACAAAAAGAATAAGCGCTCTGAGTTAACTGGTTTTAGTTCTTATAGTATGAATACTAATGAAAATAATTAAAACGGCTAAAAATTAAGTGCTCTAGGCTCACAGGTTTGAGTTCTTATGTTATTAATAATAAAGTCAGTAACTATAACACGTGGAATGTCAGAGCTGTAGGTTAACTGATTTTACTTCTTGTGTTGCTAAAAATCATCTCTTTTATTAAGACGCACAGGTAGTCTGGGCTCTGGGTCATCTGATATAAGTTCTTGTGTGATTATTAATATTGTAAATAACTAAAACGCGGGAAAAGAAAGTGCGTTGAGATAACTGGTTTAATTTTTTATGTTAAGAATGATAAGGATAGTAATTAAAACCTAATTAAATTGAGTTTTTATGTTATCAATGATAATATCAAAAATTATTACGCGCGTAAATTGAGCGCTGTGGGTAAACTTGTTTTAGTTGTTTTGTTATCAGTAATAATGTAAAAAATTAGATCGCGAGAAAATTAAGGGCTCTGGGCTTATCGGATTTAGTTCTCATGTTATGAATAATAATGTCATCAATTAAAACGCGAATACAGTCAGCGCTCTGGGTCATCTGGTATTAGTGTTTATGTTATTAATAATAATGTAAATAATTCATACGCGAGAAAATTGAATGCTATGAGATGACTGGTTTTAGTTCTTATGTTAATAATAATAAGGACATGAATCAAAACGCAAGAAAATTAAGCGCTATAGGATAATTGTTTTAGTTTTTACGTTATTAATAATGATATTAACGATTAAAACGCGAGAATAATAGGCGCTCTGGGATACCTGGTTTTATTTCTTATGTTAATGATGATTATGTTTTTAATCAATACACGAGAAAATTAGGCCCCACGGAATAGTTGGATTTAGTTTTAATGTTATTAATAATAATATGAACAATTAAAACGCGAAAAACCTAATTGCTTTACGTTATCTGATTTTAGTTTATTTGTTATTAATAATAATTCCATCGATTAAAACGCGACGACGGTCAGCGCTATGGGTCATCTAGTATTAGTTCTTATGATATTAATAGTAATATAAATAAATGAAATGCCAAAAAATTGAGTGCTATGAGATAACTGGATTAAGTTTTTATGTTAATAATGATGCGGTTGTTAATTAAAGCGCGAGAAAATTGTGCGCTTCGGAATAATTGGTTTTAGTGTCTGTTGTTATTATAATAATATTAACGATTAAAACGCAAAAAAATTAGGCGCTCTGGGCTATCTGGTCTTAGTTCTAATGTTAATAATAATAAAGTACATAACTAGAACGCGTAAAATATTAGTTCTTTAGGGTAATTGGTGTTAGTTCTTCTTTTAGTAATAATATATTGATCAATTTATACGCAAAGACAGTCAGTGCTCTATGTCATCTAGTATTAGTCCTCATGGTATTAATAATGATGTCAAAAAAAAAAAACAGAATATTGAGTGCTTTGGGATAACTGGTTTTAGTTCTTTTGTTGATAATGATGATGTTAGTTATTAAAACATGATAAAATAAAGCGCTATAGGATTATTGGTTATAGTTTTCATGTCATCAATAATAATATTAACAATTAGAACGCAAGAAAATTAAGCGTTCTGTGATAACTAATTTTAGTTCTTATGTTGATTATGATGATGTTATCAATTAAAACACGAAAAAATTCAACGCTATGGGATAATTTGTTTAAGTTTTTATGTTGTTTATAATAATTATAACAATCAGAGCGGGGGTTAATCAGGTGCTCTGGGTAAACAGGTTTCAGTTCTAATGTTATTATTAATAATATAAATAAATAATATGCGAAAAAATCGAGTGCTCTGGGATTACTGGTTTTAGTTCTTATGTTAATAATGATTTTATTAATGAAAAAGCGAAGACAGTGAGCGCTTTAAGAAATCTGGTGTTTATTCTTCTGTTGTTAATAATGATGTAAAAAATTAATGATCAGAATGATTAAGTGCTCTCGGCTTATTCGTTTTAGTTATTATGTTATAAATAATAATGTGAATAATTACATCGCGCGTAAATGAGGCACTCAGGGTAAACTGGTTTTAGTTGCTATGTTATGAATATTGATGTAAATATTTAAAACGCTCCGGTCTCACTAGTTTTAGTTCTTATGTCATTAATAATGATGGCATTTATTAAAACGGGCAAAAATTAAGTGCTGTGGGTTAACAGGTTTAAGCCCTTATGTTATTAATGATAAAGTTATCAATTGAAACGCAGGGAAAGTCACCGCTCTGGGGCATCTAGTATTAGGTCTTATCTTATTAAAATAATAGTATTAATTATAATACGAGAAAAAAGAGCGCTTAAGGTCAACTGGTTTTAAATATTATGTTAATAAAGATAATGTCTTTAAATAAAACGTGCCTCACTTAAGCGCTCTGGGTCCACTGTTTTTGGTTTTTTTGTTGTAAATGATCATGTCATTAACAGAAACGCGTGGAAAGTTAGCGCTCTGGGTTAACTTGTTCTAGTTCTTATCTTGTTAATAATTATGTCAATAATGAAAACGCGAAGAAAGTCAGTGCTCTGGGCCATCTGGTATTAGTTCTTATGTAATTAATAATAATGTATATAATTAAAACGCGAGTAAATTGAGTGCGATTAGATAACTTGTTTTAGTTTTTATGTTGACAATGATAACGTTATTAATTAAAACCTGAGAAAATTTGGCACTATGGGTTAATTAGTTTTAGATTTAATGTTATCAATAATGAAATCATGAATCGAAACGCTCGTAAATTTAGCGCTGTGAGTTAACTGGTTTTAGTTTTTATGTTATAAATAGTAATGTAAATAATTAAAACGCTAGAAAATCGAGTGCTCAAGGATAACATTTCTTATTTCATATGTTGATAATGTTGATGTTATAGATTAAAACGCAAGATGATTAAGCGCTGTGGGATGATTGGTTTTACTGTTATGTTATTACTAAAAATGCCATTCACTTAAACAGCCGTAAATTAATCGCTCTAGGTTATGTGGTTTTAGTTGTAATGTTATTAATTATAGTATAAGCAATCAGAATGCGAGAAAATCAAGCGCTCTGGAATAACTGGTTTGAGTTCTTATGTTAATGATGATGATGTCATATAATGTTATTAATTAAATCACGAGAAGATCAAGCGCTATGTGATGATAGGATTTAGTTTAAAAATTAATAATGATATTATTAACAATTAAAATGTGAGAAAATAGGGCGCTCTGGGTTAACTGGTTTAAGTTTTTATGTTATAATAATAATGTCATCAATCAAAATGCGGAAAAAGTAAGCCCTTTGGTTCACCTAGTTTTAGCTCTTATGTTATTAATAATAATCTTGTTAATTAATATGCGAGGAAGGTCAGCAATCTGGGTCACTTGGTATTTGTTCTTGTCATATTAAAATAATGGTATCATTTGAAACACGAGAAAAATAAGCGCTCTGGGATTATTGATTTTAGTTATTATGGTATTAATAATAATTTCATTAACTAAAACGCACTTAAATTGATCGCGCTGGGTTACCTGGTTTTCGTTCTTATGTTACAAATAGTAATGTAAATGATTATAACGAGTTGAAAGTTAGCGCTCTAGTTTAACTGGTTTTAGTTCCTACGTCGTGAATAATGACGTCATTAATTAAAACGCGAGGAAAGTTAGTGCTCTAGGTCATCTTATATTAGTTATTATCTTATTAAAAATAAGTAATAGTATTAGTCAAAACACGAGAAACATGCTTGGAGCGCTTGCTCTGCACTAACTAGTTTAAGTTCCTATGTTATTATTAATAATGTCATTAAATAAAGTGCTCGTTAATTAAGCGCTTTTTATTAACAGGTTTCAGTTCTTATGTTATGAATAATAATGTAAATGATTAAAAAGCTAGAAAATTAAGGGCTCTGGGCTAACTATTCTTAGTACTTTTGTTATTAATAATAATATCAATAATTACAACGCGAGAAAAGTCAGCGCTCTGGGTAACTTGGTATTTGTTCTTATCTTATTAAAAATAATGGTATCATTTAAAACACGAGAAAATAAGCGTCCTGGGTTAACTGATTTTAGTTCTTACGCTGGTAATATTAATGTCATTAATAAAAACAAGCGTAATTTTAGCGCTCTGAGTTACCAGGTTTTAGATATTATGTTATGAATAATAATGTTAATAATAAGAATGCCAGAAATTTAAGCGTTATAGGATAATTAGTTTTAGTTTTTATGTTATTAATTATAGTATTAGCAATCATAATGCAATAAAATTAAGTGCTTAGGTATAACTGGTATGAGTTCTTATGTTAATAATGGTGATAATATTAATTAAAACGCGATAAAATGGAGCGCTATAGGACTATTTGTTCTAGTTCTTATGATTTTAATAATAATATTAACAATTAGAACGCGAGTAAATTAATCGTTTTGGGATTACTTGTTTTAGTTCCTATGTTTCTGGTTATCATGTTTTTAATTAGAAAGCGAGAAAATTAAACGCTATAGGATGATTTGTTCACGTTTTTATGTTATTAATAATAATCATAACAATTGAAATACAAGAAAAGTAAGCACTCCAGGCTGTCTGGTTCTAGTTCTCATGTTATTAATAATAATGTAAAAAAGTAAATCGCAAAAATATTAAGTGCTCTCGGCTTATTGGTTTTAGTTCTTATGTTATAATAAAAATGTCATTAATTAAATCGCAAAGACAGTCAGCGCTTTGGGTCATCTGGTACTAGTTCCTATGTTATTAATAATAATGTAAATATTTCATACGCGAGAAAATTAAGTGCTATGAGATGACTGGTTTTAGTTCCTATGTTAGTAATGATAAGGTCATAAATTTAAACGCAAAAAAATTGAGCGCTATAGGATCATTGTGTTAATGTTTATGTTATTAATAATGATATTAACGATTGAAACGCGAAAAAAATAGGCGCTCTGGGATAACTAGTTTCAGTTCTCATGATGTAAATAATAATATTAATTATTATAACGCGTGGGAAGTCAGCGCTCTAGTATAACTGATTTTAGTTCTTATGTCATTTAAAATCATGGCATCAATTAATACGCGAAGATCGTCTACATTCTAGGTCATCTAGTATTAGTTTTTGCGTTTATAATAACAATAGTTAAAATAAATATGCGAGAATATTAAGCGCTCTGGGATAACTGGTTTTATTTCTTATGTTAATGATGATAATGTTTTTAATTAATACGCGAGAAAATTAGGCCCTACGATTAATTGGTTTTAGTTTTAATGTTATTGATAATAATATGAACAATTGAAACGCGAAAAATCAAATTGATTGGGTTAACTGGTTTTAGTACTTTTGTTCATAATGATAATTTCATCAATCAAAACGCGAAGATGGTCAGTGCTATGGGTCATCTAGTATTAGATCTTATGATATTAATAGTAATATAAATAAATAGATCGTAAAAAAATTGAGTGCTATGAGATAACTGATTTAGTTCTTATGTTAATAATGATACGGTTGTTAATTAAAACGCGAGAAAATTGTGCGCTTTGGGATAATTGCTTTTGGTGTCTATGTTTTCAATAATAATAATAGCGATTAAAACGCCAAAAAATTAGGCGTTTAGGTTATCTAGTTTTGGTTCTTATGTTAAGAATAATAACTATATGAAAATAACAAGATCGCGTAAAATATCAGCGCGTTGGGTTATTTGGTTTTATTTCTTATTTTATTAATAATAATGTCATTAATTTAAACGCAAAGAGAGTCAGCGCTCTGGGTCATCTAGTATAGGTCCTTATAGTATTAATATTAATTTCCAAAAAAATATGAAAGAATATCTAGTGCTCTGGGATAACTGGTTTGAGTTTTTTTGTTGAAAATGATGATGTTATTAATTAAAATGCGATAAAATGAAGCGCTATGGGATTATTGGTTTTAGCATTCATGTCATTTATAATATTATTAACAATTAGAGCGCAAGAAAATTGTGCATTCTGTGATAACTAATTTAAGTTCTTATGTTAACGATGATGATGTTATTAATTAAAACACGAAAAAATTAGACGCTATAGGATAGTTTGAGTCAGTATTTATGTTATTTATAATTAATTATAACAATTAGAACGCAAGAAAATTAAGCGTTCTAGGATAACTGGTTTTATTTTTTATGTTAATAATGATGATGTTATTAATTAAAAAGCGAAAACAGTAAGCGCTTTAAAAGATCTGGTGTTTGTTCGTCTGTTATTAATTTTAATGTAAAAAATTAAATCGCAGAAAAATTGAGTGCTCTCGGCTTAATCGTTCTAGTTCTTATGTTATAAATAATAATGTTAATAATTATATCGCGCGTAAATGGAGCACTCTGCGTAAACTGGTTTTAGTTCTTATGTTATAAATAATAATATCATTAATTAAATCGCGAGAATAGTCAGCACTTTGTGTCACCTTGTATTAGTTTTTATCTTTATGAAAATAATGATATCAAATACTTAAAACACGAGAAAAATGAGCGCTATAAGATACCTGGTTTTAGTTCTCATGTTATTATTAATCATGTTATTAATTGAAACGCTAAGACAGTCAGCAATTTTGGTCACCTGTTATTCGTACTTATCTTATTGAAAATAATGGTATTAATTTTAATTCTAGATAAATCGAGCACTCTTTGTTAACTAGTTAAAGTCCTTATGTTATTAATGATAAAGTCATTAATTGAAACGCAGGGAAAGTCACCGCTCTGGGACACCTAGTATTAGTTCTTATCTTATCAAAATAATAGTATCAATTATAATACGAAAAAAAAAGCGCTTTAGGTCAACTGGTTTTAGTTAGACGATTAGTAGAAGTAAGAAAATTAAGTACTATGGGTTAATTGGTTTTAGTTTTGATGTTATCAATAATAAAATCAAGAATAATCACGCGCGTAAATTGAGCGCTGTGGGTTAGCTGGTTTTATTAGTTACGTTATAAATAGTAATGTAAATAATTGAAACGCTAGAAAATTGAGTGCTAAGGCATAACATGTCTTAGTTCTTATGTTGATAATCTTGATGTTATTAATTTAAACGCAAGATAATTCAGCGCTGTGGGATGATTGATTTTTCTCTTATGTTATTGCTAATAATGTCATTCATTAAAACGCGCGTAAATTTATCGCTCTGCGTCAACTGGTTTTAGCAGTTATGTTATCAGTCATAATTTAAAGAATAAAATGCACAAAAATTGAGTGCTTTGGGCTCACTGGTTTTAGTGCTTATGTTATTAAGAATAATGTCATCAATTAAAATGTAAAGACAGTCAGCGCTTTGAGTTAACGGGTTTTAGATCTTATGTTATTAATAATAATGGCAATAATTATAACGCAAAGACATTCAGGGCTCTGAGTCATCTGGTATTAGTTGTTATGTTATTATGAATAATGTATGTAATTCATACGCGAGAAAATTGAGTGCTATAAGATGACTAGTCTCAGTTTTTATGTTAATAATGATAAGGTAATAAGTAGAATGCAAGAAAATTTAGCACTATAGGATAATTGGTTTTAGTTTTTATGATTTTAATAATAATATTAACGAGTTAAACGCGATAGAATAAGGAGCTTTGAGATGACTG
>JAPYYV010010688.1:0-11185 GCA_030522625.1 Copidosoma aretas | reverse complement strand
TAGAAGCCGCGTTCTATCTATTAAATATTGAATAATCGAACAAGTTGTAGTACGGGAGTTTAATTAAATTTGAATGAATTCTGGCATACGATTGAAATAAAATGCTAATGGTTACACGCTATATCAATCGCGCCCTCACGGTTGTATGCGCGTGTCAGTGCAAGTCTTGGACGTGTTCGTATGTAGATAGATCGCTAGCACGCTACACTGACGAGTCCCAGCTAGTGATTGAAGACGAAACGAGTCCCATCCTTTTTCTCCTATCTTCCAAATTTTTCCTTTCCTACACTTCGCGCTCTTAATTAACGGAGGCACCAAGTATGAATTTCAACAGAGGCTTAAACTTGCTTGGTATGAAGTCAATGCGTATGCATGTGTGGGTGCAATGTTATTGCACACGCACACACGCTTAAAAATAAATCTGTTTGAAAAATCCAGTATAGAAGCCGCGTTCTATTTATTATGATGTATAAAGTCTTAAGTAATTACGTGTATTTTTTTCAGCACAGCATAAACGCTACTATAAGTCATCGGTGAATAAAGGTATTTACTTTTAGTAGAAAGACCAGAAAGGGATTGTGATGCATTTTATTTATAATGTTTGCATGAAGATTTTGAATGATAATCAAAAAAACTTTGTTTTTTGACAGTTATTAATCATGCTTTTTAAATTTTTTTGATAAGGTAAAACACCCAATAGTGGACCACATATGAAAAGTTAGGTAAAAAAATGATCGTTTTATGACTCTTTTTCATATGTTTTTACAAAAAACCTATTTCTTTGGCTTGCGCACACATTCATTCATAGATTAAGAAAAATTATTTCATTGTGGATCGTGTTAATTGCGAAAAAAAAAATTAGGCAACTGATGAAATCCTCTAGTAGTACACCTATCTTTTTTAAGTAGTCGGTGAAGTGGACCACACAAGAACCAAAAGTGGACCTATGTACTAAATCAAGTAAATTGTAACTGTACCAACTTCGTATAATAAATTTCCTGCTTTGTACTATATCAACAGTTTATGAAAAAATTGGTAAGCAAATAAATACCTGACTGTCAAGTATTAATATGATTATCGAATTATTTATTGAAAGTATGTACTTAAAAATCATCAGGCTGCATACAATCCAGTTGAGTAAAAAAACTATCAGAGTTAAAAATATGTCTTATGATTGAGACGTGTAGATTATAAATTTGCAAAATAAAGTTATATAAGACAGTAGTGTCGTTTCTAAACATAATAGTCGAAAAAATTATATTTTGAACTAGTCACTGTTTGGTGGAATAGAATGTCAATCATATTAAAAATTATGATTTTGGAGTCGAATTAAATGGTTAATTTTTTTTTTTTAAATAAAAAAAACAAAAACAGCACTTTTTGAACACTAGGTACATGTGAAAGTAAAATAATATTTCATGACGAATTAATGGAAGCAATTATTAAGAAAAAATTACTTCATATTAACAATGACTGGTGTCATATTGAAAATATTTATCCTGATGTATGATAATTCAACCATACCTTGTTTGTACAACTTGCACAACTAGTTCTTATAATTTATGTTTATTTTAAGACGTATGAGTTTTTTGTTATTCTTATACTAAATATTTTTTTAAATAATCATGAATTCAACTAAATCCTAATTATATTTTTTATAAATATTTACACAATTTTTTGGTTGATGTATTAGTGAAATATGCATTCCACTAACAATATGATATTCGTTCATCTTACATCATGTCGAGATCAAAATTATATCTTCCTACAGTTTAAAAAAAAAGCATTTTTTAATGGAGTACAATGAGTTTGCAATTGTTATTTGTAGAAAAACTTTTTCTTAAGGACCACTTTATATTAGGATTATGTTACTTTTGTAAATGAATAATATTTCATATAATCAGAACATAAGTATTAGAATAGATAAAAGAAAGTTTATTAATATTCATATTATGTAGGCTTTGAATTCTTGTATATATTTGTATTTAACGTCTAAAATCGTTAAAGTCATTCTTTAATTAAGTTTGTAAGTGCTAAAATGTATAAAAAAAATATAACATTAACATATGTGCATACAGCTTTCAAGGTTAGGATAATGTATACGTTATAAATATAATTTTAAACACGTTTTGGTTGAAAAGTGTTTCATACACAATTCAAAATTGGATAAAAAATAGTCTGATGAAACGTAATCATCAGTTAGCCTCTTCAAATTATTAATAAATAACTTGCGAAAAAACGTGACATGCATAGGTCCACTTCTGCTGCCTAGAGAACCAATAGTGGACCGCATGCCTCTTGATTGGTCCTCTTTTGAGTAAAATTTTAAAAAAAGAACGTATAGTGGACCATGCTATTTTTCAATAAATAAACAAATATTATATTGTGAATTTTTGGAGAATGTATACCTGGAGGTACAACTAATGTCCAAGAAAGCGATTTATATTGTTTTTAGTATGTAATGACTGTTTACGTGACATCTAAGAACTTACGATTTTAAAGCTTTTTGGCAGAAAAATGTGGCTCGTTATTTCTGTCAGACAGGACCATTAAATTAAATTTTTTATGAAAATATATACAATCTTTCTAATAAGTAAAGAGCGTCATCGTTAATTCGGTGGTTTTGAAAACACTGTTCTATTTTTTTTCTTTCCTATTATTAGTGATATTTTGAAGTTATATCAAAATTTCTAACGGTGGTCCACTGTTGGGTCGAAATTATAAGGTTGTCCACTATTGGGTGTTTCACCTTAATTGCAAAGTATTTAAAAAAAATTGTTGCACTATTACCTTTTTAAAAAATGAGATTTGTCTTAAGTTTAATTGCATACTGTTAATATCTTTAATACATCATTTCCTAAATAGAAATTACATTAACTATAAGTATTCAAGACAATTAAAAAAGTATGCCTGTGGAAATATTAAAAAACTATTTTTATATAACAAATTTTAAGTCTATAATAAATTTTTCAAATTTCAATTTACAAATTTTTACATTATATCGAGTAGAACAATTTTGTTCATAATAACAAGATAAAATCTATGCAGGAAAAATATTATAAACAGTAGGGAGTCTCTTAAGCTGAAAAAAATATCATAAAATCAAGAATGTTTATAAAAGCTTTTCAAATAGAATGGTAACAATTGTATTAAATGAGTAAATAGTGCCAAAAAAATGTCTTGAGCATAAATGCAATAAATCAACGGGATTATTGAACAAATATAAGTATAAAGATGATCATATATTAATGTAATATAAATTTGATGGAATGTATTCAAAAATCCGAGTATTTTGTAGTATGTTCGTAATTGCATTTATAGTTGTCCATCAGTGTTTAAAATAAATGGTAATTTTTTAAAAAAGAGAAAATTACGGAAAAAAATGTAAAAAAATGGTACATGTCCTAATATTAAGTAATAAATTTAAAATGATATCTAACTGTAAACTTATATCCATGATTGATTTTAAAATGTTCCAAAATAACAAAAAAAAAGGATCAATACAGTTTCTGTTGTAATAATGATTGCGTAAATAATCCATACATATACATATGCATCAATATAACCTTAAATAACTAAAAGAGTCCTTATCAGTTGTCAATCAGTAATAATTGTTTGAGAAGTCAGTGAAATCAGTACATGTATTGACTACATTTGTTCGAATTTTCAGCGAATCTTTATAAGATCACTTTAATTATCTATGTTTGCACGCATATGTGTATTAAAATAAATTCTTATGTTTATTATTCAGACACAAGAGTAACAATACGGAAATATGGGGGTTGGCACGCAGAGGTATATAGATATATATACAGACATATATATAAATTTATATATATATCCTATATTATGTAATTGTAACATCCGAATTTAGTTACCAACCCCCTTGCCCTTCCTTTTTAGGCTCCCCTCAAAGCAAGGTAATATTTTCGATATTTTTCCCTTTTATCAACGTAATAAAAAATATACAATAAAATAGCAGCACCCCCACCCCCCTTCGCGCCGCCTCGTCCCTTCTCACAATTTGAAGTGCCTCCCCCCTGCAGTCTTCCTCTAGTTTCCGCTCTGCTTCCCCCGCCCCCGGCATCCATGAAGACTTTTATAAATTCTAGTCATATGACTTTATTTCGTCAATGTTGACTTGAATCTATTTTTTAATAGTATGTTTTTAGGAAAAAAGTATTTAAAATTTTCTTTAGCGTATTAAAGTATGTATCAGGATTACAGCTCTATGGTGGATGCGTTTAAGTGTTGACTTTTAATTTTATCTTCTCTAAAACAACAACTATATTTCTAAACATTTCAAGGTTGCATGTGTTATTGGCCTTTGAGCAACTTTTTAGATTAAGATAATAATTCAAACATAAGAGTCATAGAAAAAGTAATATCTAGACATTTCACTTAAATTATTATTATCTTCATCGGTATAAATCGAGCGCAATATTAACTAAATAAAAACATGAAATTTAACTCATGAAACAGAATGCATGCACCGTGTGTATACTAAATACTTACAGCTATACACTATTTGGTTACAACATAATTATTCTTTCTTTTCAAAATAGTGTGTTGTTTTATGTTAAAAGTTTCCCACGAAGTTCATTTAACTTTTTTTTAAGGTTTTTTTTCATACATTTTTTTCATACATTTTTAAAGATTTTGACGAATAATAATGTCAAAGTAGAAAAATAAAAACGCTTCAAACTCTGTCGTCAAAAAAAAAAAAAATCGTCCACTTTCAACCGCTGAATTTCTAAATTCAAAACTGAAAATTGGAGATCAGTTTGCGCATGTATCAACATATTTTTACTTATAAATATTGTTATCATGTTTAAAAAATATAAAGATCGACCAATTCCATCAACGAATTTGAACTATAATGACAGACATAACTTATTTTTAGATCACTGTTAGTTTACATTGAAGAAATTTACAGTGACAGGACTTTCAACAATGAGAAAAAAAAACGTTGACTTTAAAATCATGAAATTATTGTTCAATTATAATCAGGGATCTAAAATATATATTTATTCGAAGAACTTTTGTGGGTTTGCTAATAAGACCCCTTCAAAATTCCCTCAAAACCTCCGCACAATTTAAGGTAAAATTCGTTCCTTTTCTTGGCGTTTTTTAATGAGACTAATCCCCCCCCTCCCCACAAACACCCCACAAACTCCTAAGCGCCACCTACACGATTTTGTAGTCCCCCTATACGTCCTCTACAAACCCACCGTAAAAAAAGGTATTATTCGTTAAATTTTTCCTTTATTTGTAATAGCTCGAAATCCCCCCCCCCCCCTCCTAACGTCCTATAATAAGGGGAAAAAACCCGCTAAAGGTACGAAAAATTATGTTATTTCCAAACGTCCCGCCCCCACTATTTTTAAGTACCCACCTTCAGTATCAATGCCATAATAATGTTAGATATTGTGCTTTAATTCAGAATGTAAAGTTTATTTATGACTACATCTAGGTAAGGAGAGATAGGAGATGTATGGAAATTAGGAAACTTAAGGATTCTGGAAAAGAAATGTAAAGTAAAATTTAAATTTTTCTAAAATTTATTCACCTATTTCTAATTAAAACAGTATGCAGATGACAAACAATGAGAATTTGATGAGGAAGTCATAAGGTAATTAATTTAGCAGTATATATTGGAAGTAAACAAAATCAGTTTTTAAAGAAATTAACATCAAAAGTACAAGGAACAATCGGCAAACACTGTTCACGACATGGTTGAACTGAACTAAATTGATGTTTTGCAAAATTCTTAAAATGTGTCCACATTTCTAAATCTTAGATTTCTACAAAAATTCAAAGTTTGGAAAGAAAGAAGAAATATTATTCAATAATAGCAACGTTAAACATAGTTTTTTCTGAAGATTATACAAGTTTTTTTTTTTTTTTATTTAATAAAGTCAAAGAAGCTATTTTATTTTATTTGTAAATTTTTTTCATTTTATCGTGATTATTATTTTTTTCTTAAACTTCAGAATTGTTTTTATCATCGTTTAATTAAAGATATCTTTTTCTTTACGATCGTCATACTTTGCTAGAGATAAGTAAAAAAAATATAGAGTTGGATAAATCTTTATTGTTGAACTTTGGGATAAGATTAGTTAAATCATTTGATATTTGTTATTATTCTGTTTTTTATGTAGCCCAATTGATGTGTTTTGATCCTCATATGTATCACGGCCAAATGTATTAATGCTATTTATATTATGAATGTATTAGTACTATTGGATTTTAATTATTTTTTAAAATCATTCTCTGAACGACCAACCTGTTTCTTATTTATCTGTATAACACTTTCATAATTATCAAGGTCAATTCTCTAAGATCATTATAAGTTTTATACGTCGAAAACACTATTCATTCTCACATGATTGCCTTCAGGCATCTTCTAGGAGGTAATCTCTAGTTATCCCACCGTTGTTACCAAAATCTGTTATGAGTGTTATGACCTAGTCCTGTCCCGTAGAGCATTATACCATAATACTTTTCTATGGCCTATCTAGGGCTGTTGCGTTACCCTATTAAGCACCATTGCTTAAAAGTTGTATTGGTTTGAGCTTTTTAACGTCCAATTCAAGAGAAGCTAATATTATTATATGGGCATAAACATTTAAATACATTCATATTCTTTGTTCAAGTTAATCATTTTCAGGCTGAAACTTGGGCACGTTTCTGCGCCTTACTACCGCCTTATGTATCAGGTCGCCTAGCCAAGCTGTGTCCAAGTTTTGTCCTTTAGTCAGTTCTTTTTATGCTTCTATATGCTGTTTCTGATATATTTTAGTGCCTCTTGCACAACTTTACGTTCAAAAATTTTTCAGAATTTTTTCTTTATAAATGTTTTTTTAGCGCCTTTTGCATAACTTTGCGTTCAAAAATTTTTTTAATTTCTTATCATTTTATAGAAATGTATTTCTACTTTTTACTATTTAAAAAAAAAAATTATTTTTCACTGATCTTACTTTTTACAACCAACCCCCAAAAAAGTGACTCCCTATAGTAAATTATTACCATGGACTTCAAAAAAATTCTATCAACTGCTAAGGTTATCTGAGAATCTAGATGACTCGGACTATCATCTCCAAAACTTTTGCTGTCTTTTTAGACTAATAATGTTTGATAAAGAGTCTTGAATTAATTTCCAGACTTCACGCACTTAGACGTCAATAATGTAACATTACGTTCAAGATCATATGCCTCATTCTAAAATTGCTCCTACAATTCATGTCATGGTAGAAAACAATTAACGACATTTGGTTGTACGTATGTTATGAACATATCCATCCGTAAACGTATGAATACATACACAGTCTGAAATTAAGTTAAATATTGTCAAACTGAAACTTGTACAGTTTTAAGCGACTTGCTGCGGCCTTTAATAGGCTGTCAGCCAGCCAAGCTAGGCCTAAGTTTTGTCCTGTAAGTTATTTTTATCCTTCTAAAAGTTGTTTTTAATACACTATAGGGTATTCTGCACAACATTGCGTTCGAAAATTTTTCAATTTTTTTTCTGTAAAAAAAAAAGTATCTCTAACTTAATGAACTTCAAAAATTATTATTTTACATTGATTTCACTTTTTACAACTAACCCCCAAACAAGTAAATACAAGGAAGTATGTCATATTACACCTTATACTTTGATAAACAAAAATGATATAGAGGCATCTAGTCAATTGTATATGTATGATGTCTTTGATTCAATACAAAAAAGACTGGACAAATAAAAATATACTAATCCAGCATATTGTTATCTTAACATATTTTGAGTAAGAATCCAATTTCACAAAATTGTAAGTTTTTAAATGAAATTGCTGATGTTAACAATTTACCAAATTAAAAAATGTTTTTTATTCGCAAAAACAATAGAAATCTTCATACATACAACAAACCTTCTGTATCAGAGTGTAGTGCTATAGTTGTATTAGATTCAGGAACAGTCGAAACTCATGATATATGTGTTTATCGTAAGGATTTGCCTGACAGTGTACCATGCAATACTCATTCAAAAAAATTATCACAATCCGTAGATACAATGGTGTTCCTACCTATGTTTCTATCAGAAGATTCATATTGAAGCACTCATTACAAGAGAAATCTTCAAAATGAAAATAAAAAACTTTCTCTTTTACAGTATTATTCATACCGCCTATCTTACAGACCAGACTCTATAAACATTAATTCCATTCTCTATGGAGAGAGGCTAACTCAGCAGCTTTTTTTACATGCGTCTATTATGATTGAAAGTAATAGGATGATTTTTTTTTGACGAAATCCAAAAGTTTTACATATTGAATGTTATCAAGGACTCTTGGATCATGTATTAAAAAGTCCTTCAAATATTTCTGATGATTATGAAAAAAACGGGAAAATAGCAGCCTCTTTATTTGGCCATCAACTTCTGTTGGTGGACCTAGATATATGCAACAGCATTATCAGGATGATATGTCCATAATGCGAAAATTTGGAAAATCTGATTAGTTCATAAATATAACTTCTAATTTAAAATGGAGAGACTTGAAAGAGATCTTATAAGATTTTCCAAAAAACACAACACCAAATGATATTTCTAAGATTCATGTTCGAGTATTTTAAACAACATTAAATTTAATTTTGGATGACATTTTAAATAAAGCTATTTTTGGGAAAGTTATCGCATACGTTTACACAATAGAATTTCAAAGATGTGCCTTGCCTCATGCACATCTCTTGATAGCTTTAAATCAAAGTAGTATGCTATTGTTACCAAAATGTATTGATAGATACACATCCGCGGAAATTCTATCAAAAGATGAAGAATTAAAAATATTAGCTAATAAACATATGATTCACGGGCCCTATCCAAAAAGTACACCTTATTTTGATAAAAATAAAAATGTCTGTAAAAAAAGTTTCACTAAAAAATTTGCATTGCAAACAACATTCACAAAAAATGGATATCAAGAGTATAAAAGAATTAACAGTGTCAATGAAAATCACATTAATGAAGTTAAAAACAGTAATGTTAGGATTCAAGTGGATAATTCTATGGTTGTACCTTATAATGTTTTTTTTTAATGAAATATAATTATCACATAAATGTTTAATGTTGTGCATCAATCCAAAGCATTAAATATATTTTTGAATACATTCACAAGGGAAGTGATAAAGTATTTTGTAAACTGATGAAGGAAAATAATGATACTAATATACATGATAAAATTTTGTCATACTTAGATAATCGTTATGTAATTCCAATGGAAGCAGCATGGCTAATTTAAGAATACCCTCTTTTCTGTCAAAGCCATAGAGTATTACATTTGCCTGTATATATAGAAAATCGACAGAGAATAATTTTTGATCAAAACAAAATTGATAAAGCTACATTTAATTGAAAAATGCCAAGAACAGCTTGGTTTGAATTAAATCAAAAATATGATTTTGTTTAATTCTATAAAATATGTGAATATTACGGAATATTAATATATGATAATCAGTCTAAAAATTAAGTGAAACGTAAACATGAGAAAATAAATTTTACTATTAGTAGATTAAATGCTTTATCTCTAAAAGATCAAGAAAGATTTTATCCTAAGCTTATATTAAACAAAGTAAAGGGGACAATATCTTTTAATGATTTAAAAACATATAACAGAATATTTTATGATACTTTCAAGAAACTGATACAACTATGGGGCTAGTCGATCAAGATTCTCATTTTGAAAAAAATTTGGAAAAAGCTTGTACAGTCATCTTACCATTTCATGTTACCAGTTCTTTATGTCAAAAAATTTTCATGCACTAAAAAAATTATGGAGTGTGGAGGTGCTCACATATTAAGCGAGCGTATATATGTTCACGCAGAGGGATACCATGGGCATTACATGTGGCTGACTATGCATGCCACTACCAGTGGCGACGCATCTGACTACCGCACAGTGGGGAAAAACTGACTTTTTTTGGAAAAAAATCTGCCTTGACCACGAATCTCAACCGATTTCAATTTTTTTTTTTTTTAATTTTTGTTGGAAGATTGTCTTAAACGTATCATGCAACTTTTTTAATTATTATAGATCATAACCTCAAAAAAAATGTGGGAAGTTAAAAATTTAACAATCTTTACGTAAAAATTTTGAAAACAGTTACATGGGGTATAGATATATGCAATTAATTGAAAATAGTTCTAATCGCCATTTTTCAACTAAACATTGTATATATTCGTCAAAATAAACTAAAAAAAAAGTTTTAATCCTTTGTTTAAAAAAAATTTACGTTTACCACAAATTACAATCCGTTTCAATTTTATTTTTTCTAAATACTTGTTAGACAATTCTCTTGAACTTATTATTCCAATTATGATGAAACATAACCTCGAAAAAAGTGTGGAAAATTAAAAATTTTACAAATTCTATCTAAATTTTTTTACAAAAGGTGTATACGGTACATTTATCATGAGGTCTTGATAGAAAATATTTTGAATGGTTTTTTTAACTAAATATCGTATTTATTAGTAGACATAACCCCAAAAAGATCATATTAATTTAATTTTTTTTTTAATTGGCATTTACCACACACCTATTTCAACCGATTAAAAAAATGGTTTTTTCTTTTAATACCTGTTAGTCTATTCTCTTAACCGCATTACTAAGACTTTTTTAATTATGATCAGACGGTACCTCAAAAAGATGGACAAAGTTCAAAAATTACACAATTTTTAAGTACAATTTTGAAAAGCAGGTCTGTGTAATACATTTATCATTAGTTTTGAAGAGAGGATAGTTTAAGTAGTTATTTTCTCACTATATACAGTTTTCAATTTGTCAATATCACCTAAAAAAATAATTCTAATCTCTTTAGCTTGTTATACCCTTGGCATCCCATGCCTCCAAGTTTGCACAAAATTTTAGTGCATGGTGGCGATATCATAAAATATTTTGAATTACTAATTGGCTGCTATTCTGAAGAACCCTTAGAGTGCAATAATAAAGTTTTCCGAAAAACGAGATTAGAAAATAGTAGGATGCATAATATGAAATCAACAAATAAAGATATAATACATCATCTCCTAGTATTGTCGGATCCTTTCATAACGTCAAAACGGATAAGGGATGATAAAGTAACCAAAGAACTGACTCAAGAAGCTAAAGGTCTTCTACAAATGTAATAAAAAAGTTTTGAACGTAACCAAACA
>JAPYYV010010687.1:0-11185 GCA_030522625.1 Copidosoma aretas | reverse complement strand
AAAGGGCGGGCGATGACGTGGGGGGGGGGGGGGCGTGGTGGGCCAGACCTACTGTAGAAAATTATTAAAAATTAGCATATTTTTACCTTATTTTTACGTAACTTTTAAGTATGTGAAAAAATGTGTGGAAGGCGAGGGGGGCTATTACTTACAACCCACACGAATTAACTATATAATATAGGAAGATATATGAAATATGAAAAAGATGTGTGTGTGTCGACGTGCCAAGTGCTACTTTCACAGTGAGTGCCATGGTGCCCGATGCGGGGAGAGACTACACGATTAGAAATTGACCTTACGACAAGTATATAGACCATGTATGGTACCGGTGAGTTAGTATATGGACTTCTTTAGGCATCTTTAAAACACTTTTATAATATGTTTTATAGTAAATTTCCGGACAGTATACATGTATACAATAACCTGAAGTATTATGGACCTAAAACCTTACATGACCCATAAGGTAAGCACCAATAGCCCCGAAACATGAAAATCTGTATGTTACCATTGATTGCAACTGCTTTTAAATCTAAGATTAACTTAAAAATATGTTGATGAATGATTATTTTTACAATAACATTCATTGTTTACATTTTAGGCCTCTGTGTGGTGAAGAAAAGTTGTAGATCTCATCGAAATAGAACAATTCTGTGTTGCACACTTTCATATACGATATAATTCTGATGGTCTGTAAGACAAAATACTAAAAAAATAATGAAAAAAGTGATTTTTTACCTATTAACAAACTACTTGATATTCTTCAACAATGTACAAATAAAAAATTACTAGATTTCAACCAATACAATTTTTTATTGTATTTATTTCATTCTCTGTAGTCAGCAAAATGCTTTAAAAGTTAGATAGATACCTTAAGGAATCTTCAAAAAAATAACTTTTTCCCTATTATTTTTATAGCTCACATTTTTATTGTTCCATCGTTTCGTTGTGTTATTAAAAATATATCATCAAACGTACATTCAGAAATGTTTATATTTTTCATTGATTTTGCACTTTGACCAATTTAGATTATTTTAAATTATGCTGTTGTAGATATTTTTGAATTTTCAAGTTATTCTACAATTTTGCTTTGTTAAAAATAAATTTTTGTTTGTTATTGAAGTAAACAGGTAAATGCAATACTGGATGATTTTAGTTGCATAGAGCCAATTTTTGAAGTTTTTTTTATGATATTAAAAATTTCTTTTGTGTAAAGTATGATATAGTTAGTCATAAATCATTAAAATCACTGTGTAGAGTTTGCTATTTGTACCACAATCAAAAATTTGACTACAAGAAGTATTTATTCAAAATAACTTTCTATGATAAATAATTAAATCACAAGAGTTACATAAAAGTACTTAATTATTTTAAAATATACATTGAAATATATTTTTGTATAAGAATAATTTATACAATAATTGCAGTAAACCTGAAAGTGTACTGTGTCTATCCTCAATATTTAAATATATATTATTATTCTGTTGTGTATTGCTTACAAGCATGTATAAAATAAATGTTATTTGCAAGCCAAACAATTATAATATATCTGTTGTGATGTATTTAAGTTATATTGTTCTGATTCGTACAATTTGCCACGTTTGTACTTTATCATTTAAAATTTGTGATTTCGTGACCAATAAACCAGTTATTCGCAAATGTTTACTTTAAAAACTCATTTTCGTGCTAATGATTGCACCTAACTTATCAGACGTTTAATATTTTTGATGATTTTATGGGATAACTAAATCGGAAATTATTAAAGGTGTAAAAAAAGATTAGAAAAATTGAAATCAAGCTAAAGGGGGAGAGGTTTTTTCGATTTTTTTTTTATAGAAGAATATGCACTTATGCAATGTTGCAAAATTATATAATACATTGTGTTCATAACTCAAAGAAGCACACATATATCATACTTTAATATTTTGTCATTTTGGCATGTCGAAAATTTTTTTAAAAAATTTTACAAATTTAGTATACTGGGGAAAGTCCACTCAAAGAAATGTGTTGGTTAAGGTATCGCGGTATCTTTTATGGTTTTAGATTTCAATTATATACATTTTGGGACTTCTCAATTACAGTCCATTTTCAATAAATATTTATAAATTATGATTAAAACAAAATCGCTTGGTAGAAAACTCTCCTTTAAATTCTAGTACTTTACTAAGAGTCTTTATCAAGGTATTAGGGGTTATTGCGCGAAGCGCGCCGGTGGCAGTGGGTTTTATAAATAATTACATCCCACTGATTCCGATGGATGGTTTATCTGATCAGTTTTTTCTATTAAAGGCTTAAAGTCTATCTGTTGGGGAAACAAATGTAAACGATTAATAATTTTTAACTTTAAATCTATTTTTTAATACATTCACAGTTCAGTGGAAGTACTTATAAAATAATTATTCTCACTAAAAATCGTGTCTTTACCATGGTTTCTCTGCATGTTTTCATCTTTTGTTTAATGCTTGTCCTGAAACTTTTATCTACAATTCATGCACGAAGTGGAAAGAATCTCACATTGAGGAAGCTTCATCATTGCTTATGCTTATTTAAAAAGAATATGGTTAAATCGAACTTATAAAATAAAGTAACTAAGAAAGAAAAAGGACAATTTTTACACAAAACTGGCTACATCTTAGAGAAAACCTACTAAATTTTGTTTAAAACTGAGGTCTTATGGATAACGCCATTTAGAGTCTGGCGTTAACAAAATATACGGAGGTAAACCTACAATATTGAGATGAAGATGAAGTATGAATAAAAAGTATTTTAGAAAAGCACCAATGAGCATGTTGGATCGGAATGTTTGCAAATACAGCTGTAGGTATAAAAAGGATGTAACAAAAGGTAGACATTTTAAAAGGAAATATAAGAATATTCATTTATACTCTCACAATATAAACATTATCAAATAAAGTACTTTGATGAAAAACTATTGCAGAGGGTATTTTCTTGGGTAAAAGTATCCAGGATGGCTGGTAAGGGGCTTGGGGACTCTGAAAAGTAAGTGGTAGACGAGGATGATTCCAGACTTTAGTGGGGCTGTAGTCTTTTACGAAAAATCTGTTGAAGAAAGAAATTTGACCTCATTTTGAGCGAAGGACTCTTTAGACCAACAGTGGATATGGGAAAGGAGGTTATTGCCAATCCAACTTAAATCTACACACAAAATAGATGTATATGCATACACGTCTTTCTACACTATATAGTTATCAGGTTTTGACTAGTAGCTAGACCTCCCGTGCACATCCTGACCGCCTCTGGACTCCCTGTTACCTCCTTATAAAATACGATTATTTCTACGTTATTTTCAATCAAATTAAAAAAAAAATTAGGCCCAACCGAAGCCCTATGACAGATTCTGCCCACCCATGGACTCTCTTAGAATCACTTTGAATTCACCCTGACTGTCCTTTATCAAATGAACCATGATGATACAATTATTGATACGTTCGGTTTGTTATGCTTAAATATGTTTGCACAATAATGTTAAATAGTAATTCGAAGAGAGGTGTGAGAAACATATTGTTTTAGCACAACTATTTACTTGTCAACCACTCCGTTGCTAACATGCCTGACCTTTCAGTAAATCTTATATAAAAATGCCTATTAGTACTGGTATATCGGAGGTGCATGCCTACAGTATTCTTTATTCTTTTTTCTTTCTCATACACCGTCAGGGTCACTTAGCTGATAAGCCAAAAACTCCCGTGCACGAAGCAGTGGCCGAACGCTAAATATTTAATGAGCCACAAGTATATGTCATGCGCATTGGGCGATAACAGCTTTCGTCCAATAGTTACGAGTACTAGTGAAAATTATTTGTAATATTATTTGCAACCAATTCATATATGCGCATATTTGTACATAGCCACGGATACAATTTACCCATGAATACAAGCTTTCAAACTGGGAACAAAAGCGATTGGATAACCGACCCACGATATCAAACGACACTTTTGTGTTATATGATTTACAATGTATTATAAATTAACAATAACTGTTTTAACTACTGTCATTGTTAAGCGTACGACCGCGACGTACCCTTCTTATGTACGTGTAAATCAACAGTAACTGCAAATAATGCTCATCACGATGCATGCATAGCACACGGTAATTCTTCGTAGAGTTAACCGATTTTTACCATTCAACATTATAACTGCCCAATTTAACAGAAGAAATACGAATCTAACATCGCAAAAGTGTATAAATTACCGACTCTTCCAATGTCGCGAAATGATTGAAATCATGTAAAAATTTCTAGAGTATGTAAAGAGAAACGGAAGCAATGGCCATTTAGTTGGTCGCTTCCCTTTCTTTCACGCAAGAAGGTTCGACACGGAGGAGGTAACTAAACCGACGCCTCATATGAACAGCTAAGATAGCACCCCACGAGCATCGTCCGATGGTTAGAATTCTCTGATTTGACCATAGCTCGTTAGTGCTCTTCAAGACACTCCCGTCGAACCTCGGCATGTCATCACGGGCAGCTAATCGTTTTAACAATATAAAAGACGACGCTTCTCGACAAAAGACCAGAGAGCTCTCGTCTGGAGATAAACACGGAGAAGGCCTTTCACAGCTGGACGGACACCCACAGGGAGATAAACCACTGGGGCGAAAAACCCGGCATCGGTCACGAGTAACTGTTGGACTTTTACCCACAAGGGAATAAACCCTTGGGACGTTCACCCGACAACTACTCGAATCCACAGAAGGCGAAACCCGAGGAACCCTCCGCGAACGCGATAGCTGCCCGCGACTTTACGTGCACCAAATTTGAGTTCAAAATAAACAGTGAGTTTTATCTTTAAAAATCTTCTTTTTCATTCATCTCATTCCGCCGAATCAAGAGTAGGCGCGCATCCGTGATCTCACGCTTCGTTAGGTAAGATCACCCGTACTAGAAATAGCGAGGGTACAGCTTAACTAGTAGTTATGCAACAGGAGTTGCGCAGTCGGGACGCGCACTCTTGCCTAGACAATAAGTCGCCGAATACGGCTCTTTCGCTTAACCTGATCACAACCCCAGATTGATCCAATCACCCAGGCTATTGAGCACTAGCTCAGGCCTAAAAATATTAATAAATCTACGTTGCGTCCATCTGATGTAACAGTACTCAAGGAATAAGGGGAATTGTGGTTTTAATAATAAAGCAGAATGTCCATAACTACATGATGATTATAATTCTTTTTATGCATCGACAAAAATTATGTACTTATATTAATGGTATTAACGTAAACGACGAAAAAATTCACATGCTTATTCGTTTTTTTAGTAATAAATTTCTCCCACACTTATTCTTAGAACGATATCTAATGTTAATAAAAGTGATTATATAGCTAGTTAAGGAATATAATTTGATAAGATGACTCAAATAGGTATATAAGCAAGTAATTGATACAAATTATATCTTATGCCCGGTTTTATCTAGGAGGTTATGTGTTCAAGCCACACTTAGAAAAAAATTTTTGTCGGTCTGGACTACGATCTGAACTATCGTAATATAGTACGCTTTTGTATTCTGTATCATTTTCTTGAAAAATTAAGAATTTCGAATCATTATTAAAAATATAACTTGATACTTATTATCAGAAGAAAACGGGCACTTATTGTTGAGAAAGGCCCATATTGCTTCCACCTGTATAAAACTACGTACGTTTTATAATTTATTTGAATTACTTGCTTGCATACTCATTTGAGTCATCTCAATAACATTATATTATCAACGTTTTATATCGATTGTGATATGATTAAAACATTCGAATACATGCTTTACCATTCTCTTAATACACAAATATTTGAATGTAGGTAACTATGTATATTCTAGATGAAAGCCAGAAATTAAACATTTGTTTATATTTAGGTTATATTTCGCCTCACGCATAGCTACATGAATATAAGTTACATTTTTGTACAATTTTTTTATTAAGTGATTGTTGACAATAAATATGATGTAGTGTAAAATTATTAAATATTAATATGTCCAACAAATTAGTGTTCTTAGTATGAACACCCCGTGTAGTATGACTAACTCTGCCTTTAAAAAGTTCTAAATGTTCTGCTCTGAAATATATCTTTAATAAACATTTTTTAGGCTGTGATACTAAAAATATTGAGAATTATGTACAAATTTAAAAAGTTGAAAGTACCAATGGAAGCTACTATAATTACAGTGCAAATTAATGTAGTAGTAGCCAGAATTGCAACGTAAAGTAACTTGAAGTTACAAACTTATTTTACAAGTTACTTTACTTGTAACTTGTAACGTAACTTTGTTACTTTGTCAAGAATGTAACTTGTAAAGTAACGAAGTTACTTTTACGTATAATGTGCTTGTAACTTTTACATTAAAATTACTTTACTTAGAAAATAGGAAATTAAGTATTCAGGGCCTATCGCGTCAATTGCCTTAAGACAGTTGAGCTGAGCGCTTGAATTCTCGATCGTATCTTTATTTATTACCTACAAAAAAAGTGAAACGTCAGTGAATAAAATACCGTGGCCCGGGTACTGTGTTTTCTACGAATTCGAATAAAAAAAAGACAGTATTTATAAATTAATATGTAAGTAATGCTGTAAAATTTTGAGTGGTAGTGCGTCGATGAATGCTAATTTTAAAAAGCGTAAAAATTGTATACTGACCGACGAGCATTTCGAGCAACATTTATTATTAAAAATTAACAAAAAATTTATTTACTAACGATATGCTCTGCACAATAATGTAATTGTTTTAATTTTGTAATAAATTAGCATGCTGATTAAATTTTACATTAAAAGTTTTAAAAGTTATTAAATTTTTTTTTCCGGAAAGTAACTTTTAAGTCACTTTTTAAAGTAACTGTAACTGAACAAAGTTACTTTAAAAAAGTCACTTATACAACCCTGATAGTAGCATTATATTTCAAAATAATTAAATTTTCATCTAAATTTATCACTTATTTTAAACTTTAATTTTAGAGATTCAGTAGTTTTTTTTAAATATTTTTTTATGATCTTAGTCCGGTGTTATTTGGACTGTTTTTTTTACCATTGTGGCAATTTGTATACAAGTACAGAATATGATCCATCAGTGAACAATATCCACGGAGCAATTATGAAAATATAAGGAATGTTCAAGGTAATAAAAAAAAAATTTTTCATGATCATTGTATGAATAATTTAACGCGTACAAAGCGCAATAAATTGATTGTTTTTCTTGAAGGCGAAAACTATTAATACATTTTCTCTTTAAAGCGATATTTCTTGAATCCAACAATATCTTTCATTATTTGTCACTGTACAATTCCGTAAGGAAAGCATCAATATGATGCCGAAATATTAGAGTGCCTAAATATTTTAATAAAGTCATGCTTTAACAACTAATTTTAATTTGATGATTTATTTATTTTTCCGACACAAGAGAAATTGTCAAGGTGTCATTTAGTTTTTTTATAACTTCTAGACTTTTTAATTTCACCTACTTTAGTATCCTTTTATACAATTAATATTACAAATTTATTATTGAGTTCTGAAACACTATTCTCCCATGCGAAAAAAAAAAATCCCGATAAAATATTCGTTAGAATATTAGACTACCTGACTTTGAACAAGATGGAAAAAGTTACAAATAAATCAAATAAACCAAATTATCGTGTGGTTTGGAGTATTATTACAATTTTCTACGTTTTTTTAGTCACAAAATGTCAAAATATAATATCTATTATAATGCTTGATCAAATATAAAATACCAACGGTTATATTATTTGTCATTAAAAATCACGTATTCTAATTGGATTTAAATGTATCACTCAGTCATTATATAAGTAAGTCTTTTCGTTAAGAATATTAGAGAGTTAGAGCGACAAGCGCGTAGGGGGCAAAGCTCTACTAGATAAAATACATACATACATGCATACAAACATGTATACATACAGGCATCCAATTGTAAATCCATACATACCTACATACATATGCGGCATTCCACGTAAACGGGACCAAAAACAATTTGTTTTTGTCTAATCATTAGAAATCAATTGTACTCTATTAGAAAACCATACTGAAATTTTTTCAGATCGTCCACCAACACCCTTGCCGTCAGCGACAGTCACAATTTTGAAATTTTTTCTTGGAGCGTGAACTTCTTGATTTTGTAGACAAATCAATGAGTATTAAAGGAAAAAAAAAAGGAAAAATACAAATTGTTAGCATTTTTTCCATAGAACACAATAAGAATATTAAAAACAATTTTGAAGTTAGGTTAACCCCTTCTTTTCAAGTTTTTAGTTTTAAAATAGATTTTTAAAAAAGTATGGAACTTTTTTTTCTGTTTTTTTTTATGCAGCTTAAAATATGCATTTTCGAATCATTTTCGATTTATGATGGGTACAGAAGAAATGTGGGCACTAAAGGGCACTAAATAAAAAAAAACACAGTTCTATGTTAAATCTTGTTCCACATGACGAACAAAAATGTGTAAAGTATTTTTGGATGTGAAATAAGGCACTTAATACGATCTCAGTATCAATTTTGTTAAATTTAAAATGGTGGATCCAATATGGTGGCCAATAAATTCGAAATGAACTAATTTTGCAAATTGAAAAACTATAATCTACGTAAAATTCTAAGTCGCAAATGTTTAGTGAAAATTTTTTGTAAATTACGTCATTTTCGAGAAGGAAGTCCGTTAATATTTGGAATTCTTCGACTTGATAGATTTCGATCTAAATAGGTAATATGATTGCGAATTCTCATACATTTTAATGTGTAGATGCTCCTCGGTTGTTAAGGTCACTGAAAATATAGTGTCTGGTTCTGGAAATTCAAAATGGCAAATACAAGATGGCAGCCATTTTTTTAAGAATTAACTTAATTGGCAGATCAAAAAATGTGAATATAATCAACGTAAAATTCTAACTTAAAAATGTCCCTTGCAAAATTTTCTTAAATAATGTCATTTTAGAGCAAAAAATCGGTTAAGATTTGGAATTTTACGACTCAAGAGATTTCGATCATAATAGGTATTATGTGTAATTGTACATAGGTAATTGTTGAAGTACGGAAGTGAATCATTATTAAGTATTTTTCTTCATTTTATTTAGGAAAAAATAGCTACTTTCTTATAATCTAAACTGCACAGTAAATTACAATATTTTAAATTTGTTACAAGCAGAAGAGAGTAAGTAAGTCTCACCTTCAATGCATCCATCATTAAAATTTACTAAGCAATGTTTTTTTTGTAAGCTGAACTCTTAAATCTAAATTTAATCTTTACAGAACTGAAAAATGGGTCTGTTTGATTAAATTCGATCTGAGTAAGAGGAAGGGTAGTCCAGGGAGCAGAATGTGAATAAAAAGTACGGTACTTCAGGGCACAATATATACAGTTGCGGCACATCTTAGCGTATAGACGTACCCCTAGTTAAATAAAGACATAAGGTGTGCTGCACCGTCCGGCAAATCAATAGAATCTTACTAGTGGCTTTAATTTGACTGTAAACTTCTGTACATTATTCTACTGATTTTCCCAAAACTGATATACTGTCGCGCATCTTGTTCTTTCTTACTAGAAAGTCACTAACTTCAAGAAAGTGAACCGAAAATCATGGAGCTGCTGCTGCCTCATCCCATAATATTGACACAGTCTTGCATCCGCCATTAGTGACGAGAGCATGTATATAGATTGTATGATAGAGCATGTATATAGCAGTCTCATAGCTTTTTTCGCTCACTCCTTCGAAGTTCACTAGTCCATTCAATCAAGGAGAGTTCGTGAGAAACTGACCAGCCATATCGGAAAAGCAATTAATCAGGAGACGCACAACACAATACAAACAGAAAGAAAAAGAATCGTGCACTAGCGCTTTTGGAAATACAACTTAAAATTCAATTTAGACAACTACTAAATTTTTTCAATCATAGAATTCGTCTATTTTACAAATTCTAGCCGCGATATTAGATTCGCCATTTTGAATTTCATCAACCCGACACTAGATTTGTAATCAGTGATCCTAACAACTTAGAAGCACCTACATATTATACTGTATAATAATTCACGATTATATTCCTTATTATTATCGAAATCTGTCGAGTCCAAGAACCCTAAATCTTGATCGATTTTTTTTACAATAATAACGTGATTCATGAAAATTTTGTAATATACATTTTTAGCTTAGAATTTTACTTCGATTATATTCATATTTTTTGATCTGCGAATTTCGTTAATTTTAAAATTATTGGCCACCATTTTGGATCCACCATTTTAAATTTAACAATTTTGACACTAAGATCGTATTAGGCGCCTTATTTTACATCACAAAACACTTTTTACGCATATTTTCGTCATGCGGAACAAGATATAATGTAGAAACTGTGTTTTTTAACATTTAGCACCCTCTAGGGCCCACATTTCACCTATGCCCATCATAAGTCGAAAATAATTTGAAAATGCATATATTAAGCTATGAAAAAAAAAAACTGTTATACTTTTTTAAAAATCGATTTTAAAACTTAAAACTTGAAAACTAGGGGTTGAACTAACCTTGATATTGTTTTTAATATTCTTATTGTGTTTTACGGAAAAAATGTTAAAAATTCATAATTTTTTTCTTCTTTTAATACGCATGGATTTGTCTACCAAATCAAGAAGTTCGCGGTCCAAGCAAAAATTTCAAAATTGCGACTGTCGCGACGGTCGCTGGCAGCAAGGGTGTTAGTCAAAAAATCTGAAAAAATTTCAGTATTGTTTTCTAATAGAGTACTATTGATTGCTAAGGTTTGGAGGAAAAGATGTTTTCTGCGTTCCCGTTCACGTGTAATGCCCCATATGTAAATGCATACGTACATCTATAAATACATACATGATACATAAATACGTACACAATAGTATATATCAAAGCAACCATTAATAATACATATACAAACACATACATACATACATGCATACATACATACATACATACATGCATGGCGCGGCACCACTTGTATATATTTTCATACAGGTATATGTATACTAGGGTGTCCCTTATTTACCAGTATTTTTTTTTTGCCGTACCGCCCCCTAAAAACCTTCTATTTGGTGAAAAAATGACCCCTGAATTTTTTCATATTTTCAAAAAAATATTTAACCGTGCCTATTTTGAAATAACGGTTTTTAGTTCACGTATGTGTATTATGCTTGATATAATATACTTTCTCAAATGAGTTTGCTTA